>BQNB010032236.1:24571-50959 GCA_026074375.1 Tanacetum coccineum | reverse complement strand
CAGTAAAGTTTGGTAACACAAAACTAAGGATGGAAATTTGGTCCTTAAAAAGTTGAACAGAGTAAAACAACATCACTTATGCACATTTAATTGCTTATCAAATGCGGAAAGCATTAAGGGGGGCAAATTGGAAATGGGTTTCGCTGTGGGGATCATAAACTTGACTTTTAGCAGAGGCAAATTTTCAAAGATAGTTCAAATGACTGTAACGAATATGAATAATACTTTTTCCATCTCAAATTAATAGTTTATGTTTTCTTTTGTAAATGTCTCAATTTAATTGTTCACTATTAAAGATAGATATGAAATTTGATCAAGTTTACTATATTACATTTGTTTGAAATTATTATTATAAACTTTAAATAAGCTAAAAGTAAAATTGTTATTATGTTAAATAATAAAAAAGCGAAAACAATAATATATGCACCTTCTTAAACTGTGTGTTTTTTGTCGAAAGACAATAATTTTGAGACAAAATGAGTAATAATAGATAGTTTTCGTTTCTTGATTTTGGTTAAAGAAAAATGTGCACTGATCATGCAATTATAAAAAACAATTATATTAACGAAAACATTTCTAAGAAACTTTTAACACGTTTGACATGTTTTAGTAGCTGATTTTTTAGTTGTACATGCTAGACACTAAAATTAGCTGGCCTAAATCTGGTTTCTAGCTTTTAGTTTATTAGGGTTTATCGTGTTTGTACTTTATATTAGTTGATCACTCATACTTTGTAACCTACAGGAATACTAACCCATAGAATGAGTTGAAATAATCGTCACATATATGTACATGTTTAACCTTGATATCATTTCAATGTTCTTAGGGTCTCATTTTGTGTATTATTGCCAATGAAAACACAAACCAACTCACCTAGATTTTTTAAATTTAGCCATTCGTGTAAATCTTTTTTTCTTTGTCTCCATCTCAAGATTTTTTCAGACAGGCTCTTGAATATATATTAAACAATAAAAAGTAAAAACCATGACACATGCACGCGATCAATAGGTTAATGGGTATTGGGTAGTAATCATCTAACATATAAAAAATGCGAATTTGATTGGATATAAAATTACTGGTGATTATGGACCACAGTTCCAACATCTAACACATGTTACATCCTTTATCTCACAACCATTAGATTTTTTCAGTCTGGTTACAATGGCAAGTGATTAAACACTGTATGATCACGTAACTATGGTCCACAATCCACATAGTGCTTTAAGGTTGGCCATATAGGTTTCTTAAATAAATCTCATTGGCATTTTTAAATGTTACTCGTATCAATTAGGTTTATCTTACATTTGTTTATTTGTACTGTGTATTAATCAGCATAAACAAACAAGTTTAGACAAGAAGACAAAAAAGGATAAAACTGTTAGGAGAATGACAGAATGTTAATTAGTTTATTTCTTATACAAGATTTATTTTAACTAATTCAGTTAAAAACCACAAAGATGATTTATTAAAGCAGGACTAAAAATATTGATATTATTCTATGCACATACATACATATATAAATAGATAAAACACAACAGGATATTTACGTAAAATGAGTAATTAAACGAAGAAAGATCCATGTTCATGTTACCCGGAAAAGACGAGTTTCCTCTTATGTTCCACGTAAAGGTTTCCAGATTACAATGGGATTCTTATGCATTGTCTAGAATCAATTTCGTTTTTAGGTAAGCATATATAAATTTGTGCGTGTGTAGAGTGGCGGAGCTTGAATATTATATGCGGGAGGGCCAAAAGTGTTCAGAATACGTTATGAGAGGCCTAATTTAGAAAACATAAAAAAAATACACATTATACACTAGTGGCTCAAGTCTAGGGGGGCCATAACCTTTTTTTGTCCCTTCGAAGCTCCGCCTTTGTGTGTACATATGAAAACCCCTTAGGAAAACCTAAGTAACAATTATCCGACTAAGCGATTAACCTTCTTTGAGTCGAATGGTTGTGATTTCAAGCCAAGATCTTAAGTTGTTTATGTTTAGCCAAATCACATTGGTTGACCTTCATCTATATATACCAAATCTATGTTTCTTAGCATTCTATACCTATAGTATATATAAATCGTACACAGATTAACATGATATGATTGCTTGAGCAAATAAACAAAGAAAATGATAGTGGCCACAAAAATGAAAAAGTAGTCTTTTGCATAAATATGGTCAAGCCATTAGCTAGTGCCACATCTTTTGTGGTTCGTGCGTAGTGGCCTTTTTGGTCCGACAAATATGGGCCATTCAATAACCTTTTCATATCGTTGGCTAACACATAAGTTAATTTATGAGTCATGATTCAAAGCATTATGGTATTAGCATAGTTCAATATATATATTGACTATAATTTGTGACTGTATCATGTTTGGTTTTTTAAGAAAAGGATAAAAATGGTTTCATGTGAAGGTAGCATCGACATATTCATACAAAAGTTTGAACTTAACTATCAAAAGGCTTTAGTAGCTAGAGTGGTGCCTAAAAGACCTGTAAACCGAAAAATTGTACGTTTAAGTACTTAGACATGTAATTTATTTGAACATATTTACTTTCACAAAAAGGCAGTCTATCTTAATGTGCTGTGTCATGCTAATAAGTCATGTTTTTTCTTTGATTCAGTTGACACAATTGATAATTAAACATAAGTTATTAACTGAAAACATCCAGAAGAGTGTTATCCATTATGGTTAAATCAAAAGGCCAAAAATGAGATGCTATTGTATAGTTCTAATATCAGCTGTCACAGCTCTCATATTTGGTTGTTTGAACTTATAGAAGGAAGCGTGTTTATTTTCCATGATATATTTCTTCCTTTTTTATTCTTTTGACTATTTTTAGTTTCCTTAATCAATTCCTTATATTTAGGCTTGATTAATGGGTTTTATTGTATAAAAGGATTGGTTATCATCCTTTTTATTGTATCACTTTTTCTCTACAATCAATACAAGATTATGACTAATCTTTTATCATAAATTTATTATGGTATCAAAGCAGGTTCGATTCTAAGAAACCTTCATAAAACCCTTAAACAAAAATGTCAACCGATGAAGGTACCAAACCAACCATCAACCACGAAACCCAAAAGAACCAACTTATGTTCAGACGGAATCAAGAAGAAATGGAACAATGTACCTTTTGTGGTAAAGATGGCCATAACGAAGACGGGTGCTTCAAAGTAATCGCTTATCCCGACTGGTGGCCAGGAAAAGATAGGCAAGGGAAGCAAAGGCCAAGAACTGTCCGTGTTGAAGGGGAGTTATGGCCCACATTAGGGATCACCGAAGCACAGTATCAACAGCTCATCAAAGTGCTAGAGGCCAAAGGTGGGATCGTGAGGCAGGAACAAACACCTATTGTCAACATGTCAGGTAAGTTTGATAAAAAAGGTATGTGGATTGTTGACTCAGGATGCACCGAACACATAACCTACTATGATTCCATGTTAAAAAATAAGTTCAAGAAAAACTATGAACCACCCGTGACAATACCAAACGGGGAAACTATTGCCGTGGAAGGGAGAGGAAGTTGTACCCTTCCAAACGGAGTGGATGTTAACGATGTGTTGCATATTCCCAAATTCAAATGTAACTTATTATCAGTTAGTAAATTATCAAGAGATCTTAACTGTGCTATAACATTTCTTCCGGAGTCATTCTTCATGCACGATATACGTTCGGGGACTTTGATTGGGACGGGTAAATGTCAAAATGGTTTATACAAGATGGAGATGGTAAAAAAGAGACATGCTTTAGCGACTTCAGTGAGCACGTGGCATAAAAGATTGGGTCACCCATCCAACCCCAAACTTCAACATCTTGATTTTTTAAGGGCACTCCTTTAAACTCCAAAGTTTTTTGCGATTCTTACATGAAGGCAAAATTTTCCAGGCTTCCGTTTCCTGTTAGTACAACTAAAACCCATGCTTGTTTTGATTTGATCCATTGTGATATATGGGGAAAATACCGCACACCTTCTCTCACACGTGCGAGTTATTTTTTAACAATTGTTGATGATTTTAGTCGTGCTACTTGGGTTTATCTTTTGAAGCAAAAACATGAGGCGTCAATGTGCCTTAAAGCCTTTCACAAAATGGTGCAAGTACAATTTGAGAAAAACATTAGGAGGATAAGGTGTGACAATGGTGGCGAGTTTATATCTAATCAAATGATCGAATTTTATGCCAACCAAGGAATCATCCTTGAGACATCTTGCATACACACACCACAACAAAACGGTGTTGTTGAACGCAAGCACAGACACTTGTTGGAGACAGCTCGGGCTTTGAGGTTTGAAGCAAATTTACCCACAAGATTCTGGGGAGAATGTGTTCTAACAGCTGCGTACGTAATAAACCGAATGCCATCAGATGTCATTGGCAATAAAACGCCATATGAGGTTTTATACAACCAAAAACCAAACTATGACAACATGAGGGTTTTCGGTTGTTTGGCGTATTACAAAAGCACCGAAACAAACGGAGACAAATTCAAGATGAAGGGAAGACCAGGAGTTTTCTTGGGCTATCCGCCAGGAACAAAAGGTTATAAGATCTTCGACATCATACACAACAAAATCGTGATATCAAGGGATGTAAGGTTCATAGAGAACTTTTTTCCTTTTGCCAACATCAAGGTAGAAGAAGAAGAAATTTTTATACCTCCAAGCATCTGGGACGATGAAGTTATCGAAGAAAAACCGAAAGACCTTATAGGTGAACCAAATGAAACTGAGATTGGACATAGTGAGCCGATTGAAGAGTTTGAGGATGATTTTGAACATCACACACAAACCGAGGCACCTAGTGAAGATCAAACAGAAGTTGATGTTGGGCCAGAAGGAAGTCAAGATGAGGATAAACAGTTTGGACCGACGGAAGAGCCCACTTTCAATTATGATAGCAACAATTTTGTAGAACCGTCAAAAAGAAACAGAACCCGTCCTACGTATCTTGATGATTATGAAGTCCAATTTCATGTTATAGTTGTTACTTGGTGTCTAGTCGTGTAGGTCACGTTATATATACTAATAACAATGCTCATAGGCGTGAATACGCATGATTCGATCCATGTGTGGCATACGTGCATGAATATACATACGATTTGACCTTGTGTGGTGCTAATACACGTTAAAAGGGTAATGTAAGATAAGCTAGGATGTAAACTAGCCTTTTAGACTTAATAAAAGAAACTTACATGGAAATGAAACACTTATACTCGAACTACATAAAAACACCACGTAAACTCTACGTGTAAATGTTATGGCATGGCTTGGAAAACGAAAGTTATTCAGGTCTTATTAAAAGAAATGAGGCGATATAGCACGGACTTATTTGCTTTCGCGAGTGCTTATGAAAGTATAAGAATAAAACTAAATAAATATAGCCTAAAGGGACCTTTATGGGCTTGTTTTATAACCCACATGACCTACTATAGGACCCAATCCGGCCAACAGACCACCCTTTTTGAAGCCATAGCTTATTATTCAAGACTTACGAGCTTTTTTGAAGGTTTAGTATGCTATCTGTAACTTTGTAAAGACACTAACCTAAAGACTGTAAACCAACGGACCCTTATCGGGCTTCCTAGCCCACTAACGAGCCCTAGCCGAGCCATAAGCTCACAATAAGCTCACGGCAGCTTATTAATAAACTCTCATAAGCTCAATGAGCTTAATGGGCTTTTAGTAATTCTAATGGACATAAATAAATTAGCCGAAGCTTAAGGGGTATTCGGGTTTCTCATTAGGCTTTAGGCCCCAATAAGCTCAAAATAAGCTCCAATAAGCTCCCCGAGCTTATTTTTAGCTTAACAGACCCAAATAAGCTTAATAAGGGTTTTTGTACTTTTTGAAACTAGATTGGACCTTTAAAACACATAATGGACCTTAACGGGCCTAATGAGGCCCATTAAGCCAAAAATAAGCTCGTTGAGCTTATCTATAATGCCGAGACAGTTTTTACAGCTTATTGGGACTTAATAAAACATAATGCCACTTGTTGGGATTTAATTGGAGTTAAAATGCAATTTTTACATGGAAGGACTAAAAGTGTAATTATTGAAACTTAAGGGTTTAAAATGCAAATGTTATATATTGATAGACCCAGGGACTGTTTTGTATTTATAAGAAACTTAAGGGTGTTTTGTAAACAAAAGTGAATTATGTAAACACTTAACGATTCAGGCAAATTATAATCGGACATTATTCGGTTTAAACCACGACTTAATAAATATAAGTATTTATTAACAAAGTTATACGTTTTCCCAAGTGCCATCGTAATTATACAATAATCATGTGCGCCACCACACAAGTGATAACAATATATATAAATTTATAATTGAATTTAGTTTATACACTGAGTCATTAGCCTAAATATGTAGACTAAGACGTGACCGTATTTACTTAGGTATTTGACGGTGTGATTCATTGCTTACTTGGATATATATTTATCATCCCGAGGACTACCTTCTAAGGTGAGTTCATGGCCCCACGTTTTTTTTACATTTATTTAAATGGTTTACATCTTTGGGGTGAGAACATGCTTTGTTTTACAAACTGGATGCAAGTGTACATTTTACACCATGATTACGTGTTTGCCTAAGTAGCGATAACCCACTGAGCCCACTATAATGAACTGTCAATTACTGGATTGTAAGAGGAGTGTATTTAAATAGAAATCTATTAGGTATTGACATCCCCGTTTTGGTGAGTAAGCGCTCACGTGCGTGTTTGCCGGACAACAAACGTATACCATTGTCGGATTTCAGATGTTTAGGTTTAGAAACATCATTCACGGGCTATGTTGGGCAAAATTTATTGGCATGCATACCATGTCGAGCTTCAGTGTCATGAGTTATGTGACGATAATTACTTTTTATGATGTTTATTTGTTGCTTAATCATACACTTGGAAATCTTGCGGTCCTACTATTGATTTACATAAACCTATGAATTCACCAACTTTATGTTGATATTTTAAGCATGTTTTTCAGGTCAATAAGGCACGAGGTGCGATGATACATTGGAAGTCAATAATTGAAGAGTCAACATTTAAGATTTGGGGTCTTATTACATTTTGGGGACAATTGTTATAAACCGGAATCTTTATTTATATTGTTGAACAATTTTTTGAAGCCAGGGTTATGTAACAAACAAGTATTTTGTTAATCCAATGTATCTTTTTCAAACGACACGTTTAGTGGTTGTTCTCATAATCTTCTGCTACGTTGATCTAAGAAGTAAACGCATTGGTATTCAAACATTCCGTTGATAACCAGATTTGGGATGGTGTTACAGATTGGTATCAAGAGCCAAGGTTATAGAGCCAAGGTTATAGAGAACCAGGTCAAAAGTTTTGTCTGGACTATAACCATTTTCAAACACTGTCTTCACAAATGGGATTTGCGAGGGACATACATACATTACTTGTTTGCATCCAGGATATATGCTTACATGACATGCACTATTTTAGCATTAGTAGGGTACTAAGTGCTTACATGATTGATATATGCGTATGTAAAATATACTAAGCATAGTACTATAAGGGTCTTATAGATATAACATAGAGACCACTCTTATAATTAAAGCTTATAGACATATCATACCGATCTTTCCTATAAGTAATACTTATATAGGTTATTTTGCTTTTTGCAGTAATCATGTCTTCTGCGACATCTGCGGTTACCTACACTTCCGTTTACACCGACTCTGAGCCCGGCAGAGCCTTCTGGGGAGCCGATGATGAGGAGATATCTAAGGGAGGCATCCCACGGGTCATCATATTAGGATACGATGGACTCCCGATGTAGCCAATAGCCCCACCATCACCAGATTACATACCAGGCCCAGAGGATCCACAGACACCGCCAGTTCCTCAGGACGAGGATGAGCGTGAGCCTATGTTCGTACAGGCACATGATCCTGACTACGTGCCAGAGCCTATATACCCTGAGTATATACCATTGGAGGATGAGCATGAGTTTCCAGCTGAGGAGCAGCCATTACCTCCTGTTGATTCACCTACTGCTGAGTCACCCAGATATGTTACTGAGTCAGATCCCAAGGAGGATCCAGAGGAGTACGAGGATGAAGAGACAGAGGATGGTTCAGTCGACTATCCTATGGACGGGGAAGATGATGGAGATGATTAGGACGGCGATTCATCTGGGGATGACGCTGATGGTGAGGATGAGGATGATGAGGACGAGGAGGAGGAGGAGGAGCACTTAGCTCCGGCCGACTCTGCTATTGTGGTACCTGTTGATGAGCCTATTTTCCCACCTGAGGGAACAGAGCCTGTTATACCACCACCCTCAATTGACATTACTATTGGGGCTAGGATTACCGTCCGGCCTCAGGCTTCCATATCCCTCCCACCAGAGGCAGAGGTTGAGAAACTTCTGGCCATGACTACTCCATCACCATCACCACCTATCTCACTATCACCACCCTATGTAGGGGAGCGCCTTGTTAGGAGCATGGCCCCACCTGCACATTCATCACCACCACCTGTGCCATCACCCTTACTACCATTATCTGGGTGTCCAACCCAAATCCAGACACTCAGGATAACATCCACTCAGGCCCTTATTGATGCAGTTACTGCCGTATTACCATCACCTCCACTACCACCACTACCACCATCTCTATACATACCACCACCTATTTACCGTAGGGATGATATTCCCGAGTCTGAGCAGCCACCCTGTAAGAGCTTGTATTTGTCCACCCTAGGCTCCAGATACGAGGTTGGGGAGAGTTCTACTGCTAGACCTACCAGAGGTCGGGGGATAGATTATGGATTTGTCAGCACGGTAGATGCTAAAGAGAGGCGACAGGGGACTAGAGATGTTGGGTACGGTATTAGGGATACTTGGGTAGATTCGGCAGAGGCAGTTCCTGAGATAGCATCTATGACCGTAGGATAGGTCAATACTAGGGTCACAGAGCTTACTGAGCTCCATGAGCATGATACACAGGACTTGTATGCTTTACTAGAGGATGCTCAGGATAGTAGGTCTCGTATATCACAGCGAGTCGATATGGACTTGCAGCGGGTCGATTTACTTATAGGGGATAGGATGACTCTCCAGAAGACAGTATGGATGGTGGAGGAGGAGGCCTATGCTTCTCGAGAGGCTTGGGCTCACTTGATAGGATTGAGTCAAGCGACTCATAAGGAGCTTCAGACCCATCGTGATCATGTGTATGCATACGTGACCCATCTCCAGGCATATCAGACACAACTACACCTGCAGGGTACTCTCATTCAGACACAACTTTAGGTACACGAGGCTCGCTTTCAGATGCAGCAGGCTGAGTTAGCAGTGCTTCGAGAGACTGATCGTAGGCGTCAGGCACAAATGGTAGAGAATCTCCGAGTCATTAGAGATATGAGGCGAGAGATGAGCGACACGCAGGCCGAGTTGTTAGCACTGTGAGGATAACAGAGGAGAGCTAGACAGCCAGGACCAGAGGCTAGGAGTCCAGATCACCAAGATGCTTCTGGGATGCTGACAGTCACATTTAGTGATTTATGTTATTTTATCTTTCTAGGTCATTGTACAGGCATGTTAAGTATTAGGGGTTTCCCCGCTAGCATAGCCTTAGATATTTTAAATTGTATTTTGTGTAATCCGACAACTATTTCATGTAAAATTTTCAAAGTTATGAATGAAATGGATGTGTTATGTCATACTATATACCTCTCTTGTGTTGATATCTCATTTATACATTATTATATTCTGTCACATAACCTCATGTTTTGCCTTTTGTGATCTAGACAAATCATGGCACCTACGACCACCCCTGTTAACAACACCAACCCAAACAACATGACTCCAGAATCCATCCAAGTAATGATTGACCAAGCTCTTTTGCGAAACTCCACCAATGAAGATGGAAGCCACAGTTCGCACGAGGATAATCGAAGGAACGTGCAAACTGCGCGCCCTTATTTTTATGCTGACTTTATGAAGTGTCAACCTTTGAACTTCAAGGGGACTGAAGGCGTGGTCGGTTTGACTCGGTGGATTGAGAAGATGGAGTCAGTTTTCAATATCAGTTGTTGTGCTATTAAGAATCAAGTGAAGTTTGTAGGTCCTAGGTTTAGGATCTATATAGCCTTTGTAGGACAATAGCTAACTTGAATAAATCCAAATCAACTATGTGAGAGACACTGACTATGAATATCAAGTGTTAATGCAGAATCTTAACACAAGAATTAAGAAGAAACAATAATACTAATTTGCTATTGATTTCTATTAAGCTCTAATGCTTCTATTGATATTTCAATCACGTACATAACATTGTGCCTTAGGGTTCCTTTTATACACCAAGGAAACCCTAATGGGCTTTACAAACGTGTGAAAGGATAATGCATATCCTTTCCTAAGATATCTCCTAAGATATCTCTAAGATAACTATTACTATTCTGTTACATAAACAGACTTAACTAAGACTTAACTAGACACAGATTAACTTTAAGATTGACCAGGACTAACTATAGTTTGCTACTCTACCAGTACTAACTTTAGTACTGCCAGACTTAACTTAGTACTGCCAAGTATTAACTTAGTACTGCCAGAACTTAAACTAATACTATTGACTTACTGTTATACTACCAGTATCAAACTCTTTTACATTCTATTTCCCAACAATCCTAACCCTAACTTGATATTCAACTTGTGACATCCAAGTTCCTTCAATATATTCTTGATCTTCACTTTAAATTATTTGAGCTTCCTGAGGATGTTGTAAATAGAATTCTTCGAATTATTCTTGATCTGCAATACTTCAAATCATCTCTTTTTGATCTTTGCAGCAACTATTCTTCAAAGCTCTTCAGCAATCCTTCATATCAGCAACATTGACTATATGTACATCAAATCATATAGTTTCAGGCTATTCTCATCACTTCCAGGTGTGTTAACTCCTGTGAGAGGTGAATCATTGAAAATTTTAAATGGATTTGATGTCTCTTTACCAGTTAGCCATTCACTCTGGAGTAGTCAGTCCTTTGGCCACCAGAAAGGTGCATGTCCATGGTTGACTGAAAACCATTTCAACTCTCAGTACATGAAACATTGGTGAGTTGAATACCATATGGTTTTTGGCAAACCATTATAGCCATAAACGGATTTGATATGCCTTTACCTGTAGCCGTTTGCTCAGGGCTAGTCAATCCTTTGGCACCTAGAAAAGGTAAATTCCATGGTGGATTGATGACCATGTCAACTCTTTGTACATGAAACTTGGTGAGTTGACATACCATCCACTTTTTGGTAAAGTGTCAACCATCTAATATGGATTTGCAATTTGTCTTTACCATAAGCCATAATCTTATGGACTAGTTATGGTTTTCCTAGCCGTTACCACAACCATAAACTTGTGGGCTAGCCAACTCTTCACTTAAATAGATATGGTGAGTTGAAAACCATACAACTTATTGGCAAGTTGTCAACCATAAAACGGATTTGAGAAGTCTTTACCAAGAGCCGTTTGCTCCTGGACTAGCCAGTCCTTATGTCTGTTAGACATGGTGGACTGATAACCATTTGTTGTGTTAGTGCATAGCACCTCCACCAAGTGTTATCCTTCTCATCTCCATCCTAGATTTCTAACTCATCAACCTTCACTACTTCCTAATACCAGCTTGCTTTTCCATCATTTTCAACATTTTGTAGCAATCCTCATCTGGTCTTTCCTCCTGAAATGTTTCTTATTCTAGCATAGTTTTGCATATCTCAGCAGATAAAGGATATTTTCTTTCAATTAGCATATATATATCCATTGACTCCAAGTTCAAACAATGTACTCTACAGGTATCATAATATCTCCAACTTATGATCCTTTGCTGACCTAATACACTCCAAATAGGATCTGTACTAAGGGGTTCCTCAAACATATTCTTTAAATATTCCCAAAGTACCTTCTCTAGCTCATCCTCTGGTCCATCCATACCATATCTATTCATGACAATCCTATATAACTCAGTAAGATCATCTCTAGATATATCCTTCAGCATAGCACCAAAATTTATGTACACTATATCAGTTCCATCTTCCCTAATTATTTGGTACACACCTTTTTCTCCTTGCTTGATAATCTTATAGGTAGCTATACTAGGTGATTTCATAGCTACAGGAACAGGATTAACAGGAATTTTAGTACCTGAAACAGAATCATCTTGTTCACTAACTTCATCTGAATCTTCAGAATCATCCTTATCAAGATCTATATGCAATCCTTTCCTTGCCATCTGTTTTCTCCTCTTTCCAGACTTCTTGGTTGGCTCATCATCTTTTGCTTCATCATTCTTTAGTCTTTTTGAAGTCTTTGTTTGGAGTTCTTCACCAAATCTTTTCAAACTATCTTTAGTGGCTTCAAAGTTTATTGGTTCAAAAGATTCAACCTGTTTCACCAGCTTATCAAATTCTTCTTTAACTTCTTCAAAACTTCAATTCTTCAGCTGAGATAACTTCCATGTCCCCTGATTCTTCAAATAATTCATCATATATGTTCTCAGCTGTGATTGAGTCATGGGCTTATTTCTTTTAGCTCTTGCTCTTTCCTTTGCAAAATATTTCTTCCTTTGATTCACTAGATCAACCATCTTCTTTACAAAATCTTCTCCTTGTAAGTCACTTCCTAGCATATTCTTTGACAACTCTGTATTAGCTTCAATCTTTGCTCTAATTAAATCCCAATCTTCATCTGTGTAATGCTGAGCTTTAAATTGAACTTGAGCTCTTCTTTTCTTTTGTTGCTCACTTAATTCTTCTTCTTCTGCAAGTCTTTATGCTAGGAGAGAATCCAAGTGTACTTGTTTAGCCTCCTCTTCTTTTTGTAAAGTATCCAATCTGATTGCTTCAGCAAGGCTAGCTTCCTCCTGTAGAATTTGTTCCTTAGACTTCTTAGGAGCTTCTTCAATGATCATTGGAGCTTTTCCTTCTCTTTGACCTTTATCAGGGGAAGGAATAGACCTTTTAGTACTGCCAGTACTAACTTGTTCACTAACAATACTAACTTTAATACTGCCAGTATTAACTTCTTCCTGGAAGTCCAAGCTAGTGGCAACCTTCTTTCCCTTAGACTCATTCCTTCTCTTATACCTTCTTCCCTTATCAATTGATTTTGGCTTTTGAGAAGCAACCTTGGAGAGAGTTTTAGCTTCTTCTAATGTGGTAGGGCTTATATCTTCCACTTGTTCCTCCCCTGAAGCATTGATAGTAGGCTTAGAAGGAGTAACCAGCCCTTGTACCAAAGAAACTAGAGGATCATCTTGACTTTTCCTCCCTTGAGCCTCAAGTTCTTCCTCTTCAGAGTCTGATAAAACCACATTTCTCCTTTTCAAAATCCCTTCCAGCTTCTTTACCTTCTTGACCAACTTTACAATAACACTCCCCATTGTCAGCTTGGTTTGTTTGAGATATGTTTCCAGGCTATCAATTCTTGACATCAACTGAGGAACTACTTGAAGCAAATCATCCATAGTCATCTGTCCTTGGGCCTGTTCTTGTGGGGGTGAGAAGTGTTGTTGGGTAGGAGATGGCTCCTCAAAGGTGTGCCCAATTGGTTCAGGTTTAGTTTCAGGTATAGGTGTAGGTGTAGGTATAGGTGGTGGAGATTGTACTGGTGGTGATGATGTAGATGGTGCTGGAAGTGTGGATGATGATGGTTGAGATTGAGCCACAGCATGATGTTCTTGACCTGCATTTGGATTAGTAGTAGCAACAAGCAACATAGCAGGCAACAAAGGTCTTGGTGCTCCTCTAAAACCCCTTTTCATATTCCCAAAAATCTTTTTGGTCAGGGTCACAGCCAGATAAGGGTGTTTGTTTTCCGTTTGAATATCCAAAATCAGTTGCAGAAAACGAGGATACATCAAAAACTTCGTCTTGCTTTTCAAATTTGCCACCATACCATCAAAAATAAGTTTTGAAAAATTATAAACTCTACCAGTGGATAGACAAATCAAAGCAGTAGCAATATTGCTACTAAATTGATCCCATCCACCACTTTTAGAGCTTATACAGTGCAAAAGATGGTGGACTAAATATCTCCATTGGGGTGTGAAAAAGCTTTTCCAAAAGGTGAAAGTTCCATCAGTAGGATACCTTATTTGCCCCATCCCCTCAAAAAGCTCATCATTAGGCAACATTGCAATCCCAGAAGCATCTGCTAATTGAAGCTTATCTCTAATAGATGCCTCAGTGATTGTATACCCTGTGGTATCAATAGTTGCATGTATTTCTAGAGTTCCATCAGCAATAGTGTTGGCAGTAGCAGTCAGTCAAAAATGTTTTACTAGGGAATCATAGATAGTAGGATTAGAAGTTAAAGCATACCTGAGGTTGGAACCTCGTAGAAAATTCACTATCTCTGCAAACCCTGCACTTTCATCAGGCTTTCGCAAAAACCCCACTTGATTGTGTTTGTCACAATATTTTAATTAGGCCATGAGACAAACGTATCAATAAAAGGTATGGATGTGTACTTGTGTTTTAATGCAAGTGAGGTTGTAGATGCTAGTAACAAGACAATTGACTGTATTCGTTATAAAATTAAAGAAGATTTTTACTTTGCGAAGAGGAGATAGCAATAAAAAGATAAGTATGAAAGAGAAATCAAACTTTATCTATATATAGCTTCTCTGTTAATGAAAATAGCGCCGTAAAAATCTGTAACGGTAACATTTAAACAGTGTTAAAGCAGAAGAAAGTCAATTTTCCCGCAACCAGCACTAACAATAACATACCAGTATTAAAATTTACACAACCAGACTTAATTTTGGTCAACCAGAATTAATTAAGATTCAACCTGAGTTAACTCTTTTTTAACCAGAATTAAGTATTTACTAAAGATTTAGAAAAGCTAAAACCTTATCACGCCTGCCTTTCATCTGCAAATCCATGTTATGCCTGCAAGAATTAGACTGAAACAAAGAAAAACATGCTGCAAGAGTTTGTATAGATAGAATTACTTAAAACTAACTACCCGAATTAATACTGCTTAACGACCAGTATTAATATGAATTAACTACCAGTATTAAGACTACTTAGCTATCGGAATTAAACAAACTATACAACTAAGCCTCCCTTTAAATGTAGATATGGGTTTATCATACCAATGCTAACCACCAAGTAATTAAACCGTGGTCCATCAAAAGATTTAGTCAATAAGTCAGCTACATTTAAATCTGTGTGAATTTTCTCCATACTAATGAGCTTCTTCTCATAACAATCTCTTATAAAATGGTGACGTATCTCGATGTGCTTTGTCTTGGAATGATACTGGGTTTCTTTCACAATGCAGATTGTGCTTTCATTATCAATGTTGGATTCCTGTAATCATGAAATGAAACCATAGTCTAGCAATTATTTTGAACCCACAATACTTGTCCACAGCAATTTGCAGCAGCTACATATTCAGCTTTAGTTGTTGAAGTAGACACTATGGTCTGTTTCTTGCATTGCCATGAGATAAGTCTTTGTCCAAGAAATTGACAACCACCTGTTATGGATTTCCTGTCAAGGTTAGACCCACCATAATCACTATCAGAGAATGCTTCCAGGTCAAAGGGTGATTCTCTTGGATACCATAAGCCCAAGTTTGGTTTGCCCTTAAGGTACTTGAAGATTCTCTTCACAACAATAATATTTAATCCTTTAGAGTGACCTGAAAACGTAAACAAACACATATTGCATACATTATATCAGGTCTAGAGGCAGTTAAATACATGAGGGAGCCTATCATGGATCTGTACAAGTGTACATCCACATCAATAGCTTCTTCATCCTTTGTCATAGCCACCTTGGTCTCCATGGGTGTTATTGCAGCTTTCACATTTACAAGATCAAATTTCTTGAGTATCTCAACTATATATTTGTCTTGAGATATGAAGATCCCTGCCTTGTTCTGTTTGACTTGTAATCCTAAGAAAAATGTGAGTTCACCCATGGAACTCATCTGAAATCTGCTTTTCATCAAGGCTTCAAACTCATCACACCAAGACTTGTTGGTAGAACCAAAAATGATATCACCAACATACACTTAAACCAGCATGATATCCTTCTTGTCCCTTTTAATAAATAAAGTCTTGTCAATTGTGCCCCTCTTGTATCCATGCTTCTCTAGAAATGTTGATAAAGTAGCATACCAAGCTCTAGGAGCTTGATGCAGTCCATACAAAGCTTTGACTACCTTATAAACCTTCTTAGGATGATCAGGATTAACAAAAGCAAGAGGTTGTGAGACATAAACCTAATCAATTCAATATTGCCATACATAAAGGCACTATTACATCCATTTGTATTACAAATGAACCCCATTAATTGAGGCAAAGGGCTAAAAATAAACCTAAGCTTCTATTCTTGCCACATGGTGAAAGAAAAGGGGAGAAAAAAAGGAAGGAAAGGGGGGGGGGAGAAAAAAAATCAAAAACCTCATCATAGTCAATACCTTCTGCCCTGTGTGTACCCCTTGGGCCACCAATCTGCTATTCCTCCAACATACCCCTTTCATCTCTATTTAATTCAGTAGGCCCACTTTGTAGCAATCACCTCATTCCATGCGGTAGATCTACAAGAACCTACTTGTTGTAGCTTGAACTGTAACAATGTCTCTTGCATAGCTTGAACAGCTGTCATCTGTAGACTATCAGCAATCATTTTAGGTTCCACCTGAAGATATAAAATAGGCAAACAAACAATGTTGTTTGATCTTGTAGAATGATTCTTTGGCTGCTAATTTTATTAAAACTGAGAAGAGCATGAGCTCCTGAATTTTGCTGCACTCTGCTTCTAGTTTGCACACCCCCCCCCCCCCACCCCTCCCCCATGAGCTGACGTTAAGACCACCAAGTATTTGACTTTTTGGGTGAATATTATGAATCCTAAGTGTAGGAGTAGGACTGACTTCAATTTCTGTTGGTAAACTGTTGAAGTCAGTTATCACACCCTCCTCATCATAAGATGCCTCATCAAAAATTCCTGTCTCAGACTTGTGAAAGATTTCGAGCTCTGGCATAGGTGAATCATCAGGATCAAGCCTACCAGTATTAACTGTCTGATTACCAGTATTAACTGAAGGAGTACTGGTAGAGTTGTTTTCAGGTACTGTCCCTAAATGCTTTAGGGCAATTTCTTCCAACTCTCTTCTAAAAGCTTGAATCTTAGGATTATCTTCTAAAGTGTCAGTAGAGGAAACCTTCTTCTCTTGTTGAGGTTCTGTCAAGATCTCCTCTTTCTTCGAATTTGTGGAAGATGTCCTTGATTCAACTTTTTCTTCAGTAATCTTTACAGCTGAAGGCACAACAATAAGCTCTATATCCTCATCTTTTTCCTCAGAAGCATTTGAATTTGGTGTTTGTGAAGTACCTGCATTGTTAGTTACCTCTGAAGTACCTGCATGTGGGTTAGCTTGATTCTCCAAAGATACAGGTATATAATTCATAGAATCAGTAAGATAGTCAATATCAAACATCCATCTATACCCTACTCCTTTGACATTAGGTTTATCTTCAAGAAAATTAACATGCAGATTTACTTCTACTCTTTTGGTTACTAAATTATAAACCCTATAGGCTTTGCTATTTAGTGAGTAACCAACTAAGAATCCTTCATCAGATTTGCCATCAAACTTGCCAAGCACACTAAGAGTATCTAGAATGGTAACATGACACCCAAAAGGTCTTATGTAGCGTATAATTGGTTTTGTGGCCAAGCAAAAGCTCATATGGAGTTTGTTTTTGAAGGTTTATCACTCTTACCCTTTAATAAATATAGCAAGCTTACTAACTTCTTCTGCCAACAAAGTGGTTGTTAAGAGTGATTCTCTAGCATAGTTCTACACCTCAATTAGGGTCCTGTTCATTCTTTCAGCAACTCCATTCTGTTGTGGAGTTCTGGCATTGCTATACTCTTGTTTTATTCCCTTGTTTCCACAAAATTCAAGCATATCTCTATTCTTAAATTCAGTGCCATTATCTGATCTAATGATTTTAACCCTATGACTAAGCTGGTTTTCAATCTGCCTAATGAAGTTCTGAAGAATGCCACTAGTTTCATCCTTAGAGGCCAAAAAGAATACCCAACTAAATCTGGACAAACCAACATATTACAAGGCAAAAACTTGCAATGACTAATGTTTTTACAAAGTAGACCAAAAAATCATATGCAAGGTGTGTAATGGCTCAGTGATTAATCTTTCTAATTTGGCCTTGCAGGAGGCCCTGTGTTGTTTACCTTTATGGCAGGCAACACATGTATGGTCATTTTTGAAAACCTTAGAAGGTAGACCTCTTACAAGGTTTCCCTTCACAAGTTTGTTTAGGTTTTTAAAATTGATATGACCTAACCTTCTATGCCATAATTTAGATTCATCAGATGTGGCTTTTGCAATCAAACAGGCAAAACCTTTTGCAGGAGTAGGTGTCTTCATATCAAAACTGTACATATTGTGGTGTCTAGGGACCTTTAAAAGTATCTGATTTTCATCAGGCATCTTAAAGTCAGAAGATACAACAAGACATTCAGTTTCAGTAAAAAGAACCTTGTGCTGCTTATCACATATTTATGATATTGAGAAAATGTTAAAATGCCCTAATTCTTTTACAAAAGACACACTATCAAAATCTAAATTACCAACTCTTATTTTTCCTTTACTAGATATGTAGCCTTTGCTACCTCCAAAGGTAACAGATCCCCTATTGAATTCTTCAAAATCCTCCAGTTGATCCTTGTTACCTGTCATGTGCCCTGAGCATCCACTATCAAATATACCTCTATCTACCATGTTCTTCAGTGGATGTTCCTGCACATGAAAAAGAGAAATTAGTTTCTCTTAGGGACCCAGGCCTTTACAGGCTTGGGTCTGCCTTGTGGACCTTTAGCATTCACAGTTTTAATAAAAGTTGGTCCACTGTCACAATTGGAGTTTGATCTAGAGTTTCTCTAATTATAACCTACTGAGGTCTTAATAGCAGATTCCTAATTTCCCTTTACAACATTAGAATGAGACATTTGTGCTGTGGTTTTTGCAAAGGGTCTTCTTATAGATGAATGTGATTTTGAAAAATCCCTTCTTTGATTAAATTGATTCATCTGTGGTCTTTTAGGACGAAAACTATTTGAGGTCTTGGTAGGTACTGGCTGTCTAGATCTAACAGTATTAACATTAGTACTAACAGCATTAACTCTAGGCCTAACAGAATTAATATTTGTCCTACCAGTATTAATATTAGCCTAGACAGAATTAGTGTTTGCCTTACCAGCATTAAGTTAAACTGATCAAGAACAACTTTATTAGAATGATTAACCCTGTTTGCATTTGTCCATACTGGTTTTGCCACCCCATTACCAGTATTAAAAACGCTTTGTTTCTTAACCTCAGCCTTTCTTGCCATTTTCTTTTCATAATAGTCACAATCTTTAATCAAATGACTTAGACTACCACAAACAAAACATTTCTTCTTTGTAAAAGAGTAACCTTCCCCTAGTTCTCTTTCCATCATAGCATTCCAATTCTTTCTATTTACTTTAGATGTTGCTTGATCTTTGATTGGTTGTCTAGGAGTTTTTATGTGTAAAACACAACTAGATTCAACTTCTATTGATTTTAGATCAGACACACCTTTTTGTTTGTTGTTATAGGTGTAGACACATGCACTTCTGGAGGTACACTTAACTCCAGCTTCAAGATCAATAAAATGTTCAGAGGAAGCTCCAATAGATCCTGCACTGTCATTAGATTGACATGTAGAATATTCACTGGATCTATCATCTGATACATTGGGTTCAGGCTCTTGAGGTCCCCTTTTACCATAAACATATAAAGACTCATCAATTTCTTTTTGTAGTGAAGGAGTATAATCTCCACTTAAGGGATGTGGAACACCTTTAAAATCATTAGTCTTTGTAAATCTACTATACAAAGGTTTTCCAATGGAATCCCCTTTTGAACAATTAAAAACAGAATAATTCATTTCTTCCTCATAACTTAGAACCTCATTGTTTGATTGTATTTCAAACCCTAAGCCAACTTTACTATTTGAACTCATGCCAGAATTAATTAATCTCCAAAGATTCTTGGAAGAATCTTTCCATGAATCTAATGTTTTCTGCAATTGTTCCTTTTCTTTTACAGCTTTCATTCCTATTCTCCTATATCTTTTAAGCTTTTCATCTTTTTCATATATTTCATTAGCCTGAAATGTAAGCTTTTCATTTAGAGAAAGTTGCTGTTTTTGAAAAGTAACAAGTTGAGCTTCTAGTTTCTTAACAGCTTGACTATAGGCAAGTATTTGTGCTTCTTGATCACCTAACTGATTCATTTGTTCATCACACAGTGTTTTAAGGGTATTGTATGAATCAATGCAAGTTTTAGAACACAAAGATACCTCATTACTTGAGCTGATAGCCATAAGTGCATGATTTGTCTCTTCAACTTCAGTATGTTCTCCCCAATTGACAATCCCATCATCCATTGTCAGCAAGCCCATCTGATTCTTCTCTTGCTTCCCAGCTTCTTGATGTTGATAAAATGAGTCTCTCTTCTTCTTTCCATCATGTGTCCCCTTTGCTGTACATTCCCTAGCAAAGTGACCAGTGTTGTGACAATTGAAGCATTCAAGCTTCTTTTTGTCAAAGCCAACAGGTGTTTTTCCATCCACACGAACTCTCCTTCCTGTTTTCTTATAGAACTTCTTCATTCGAATAGCAATCATTGCTATCTGCCAGTTTATGTCCATCTCTTCAATGTCTAAATCATCAATTTGTTCCAGATCTTCATGAAGCAAGTCCCAGTCCTCTGATTGTTTGGCAAAGAGGGAATAGATAACTTCATCAGCAAAACCAGCAAGAACTTCTTTTTCAGGAATATTGGTTGAAGAAGTAGAAGGAGTGCAAGTACTGTAGGCACCAGTAAAACCAGACTTAACCTTATTAGTGCTGCTTTTGCTTTGTGAAACAAAAGCAACATTTTGAGCACTTGAAGATGTTTTTGAGGCACCTTGGATTTCCTGCTCAAAAACTCTAAGGTTATTGTACAAATCATCAATAGATAAAGTGTCAACCTCTGGTTTAGTTCTCATAGTCATTGCCAGATTGGACCATGCTGGGGGCAAAGATCTGAGAAACTTATGATTTGCATCCTCAGTTGATACTTCAGCACCATGAGCTTCCAACTGAGAAAGTAATTGTTGGAATCTGTCATATCCCTTTTCTAACCCTTCTGAACTGGATATTTTAAATGCTTCAAACTGTTGTTTGAAAACAGCCTTCTGCATTTTCTTTGAATTTGCATTACCACCAAACCTAGTTCTGATGGCTTCCCAGATCTCTTTTGCATCATCCATTCCATGAAATCTTCTCATATGCTCCTTGGGAATGGCCATCAGCAAGATATTCTTAGCCTTCCTTTCCTTTTCAACAGCTTGAATTTCTGCAGCAGTTACTGGTGAAAGTATTCGAACAATACCATCCTTTCCAGTTGAAATTCTCTTCTTGGAGTTTCCATTCTGAATTACCTTCCAAACCTCATTGTCAATGTACTCAAGGTAATGCTCCATCTCCATAGCCCATATATCATACTCCTCCTTCTTCAGAATTGGGAGTTTGATATTTGAGATAGCAGTTGTTTGAGGAATCACCTGTTGTTGTTGTTTAGGTGCAGCACCAGTGTCTGATGCATCTTCATGGTTTGATTCTTCATCATCACTGAGATGTTGTGAGAACTCATCATTAGCAGGTTGAGACATTTTGTAAAGAATCGTAGGAGAGTGTTTGTTTGTGGTTCTAGTGATTCTTCTTACTCAGAGTCCCTCTACAGGCTCTGATACCACTTGTAGGTCCTCGGTTTAGGATCTATATAGCCTTTGTAAGACAATAGCTAACTTGAATAAATCCAAATCAACTATGTGAGAGACACTGACTATGAATATCAAGTGTTAATGCGGAATCTTAACACAAGAATTAAGAAGAAACAATAATACTAATTTGCTATTGATTTCTATTAAGCTCTAATGCTTCTATTGATATTTCAATCACGTACATAACATTGTGCCTTAGGGTTCCTTTTATACACCAAGGAAACCCTAATGGGCTTTACAAACGTGTGAAAGGATAATGCATATCCTTTCCTAAGATATCTCCTAAGATATCTCTAAGATAACTATTACTATTCTGTTACATAAACAGACTTAACTAGAACAGACTTAACTAAATATGACCAGTACTAACTATAGTACTGCTACTCTACCAGTACTAACTTTAGTACTGCCAGACTTAACTTAGTACTGCCAGTATTAACTTAGTACTGCCAGAACTAACTAATACTACCAGACTTAACTGTTATACTACCAGTATTAAGTTTTTTACAATCTATTTCCCAACAATTGAATGTATTAGTTGGATGTGCTAGTGTATGAGTTTCTTGTTGGTTGAATAAAACTCTTCTTTTGTTAAATTGAATACAATGTGTTAACTTGAAAGATATTTGTCTTGCACTTGTACTTCTAACCTTGTTTTGTAGCACACAATCTTCGTAAGATCGATCCCTTGGTTCCCCGAACAAAGGGGAGCACACATTAAGGGGGAGTCTTAATATCGTCAATTTCTTTCTTTCTTCGACAACTCGACGATCATTCTTTTTGAATTCGAAAAAAGTGGAAGAAATGGAACATAACTCATTTAATAATTTAACATCTTTAATTTGATTTAAAATGAGTTTATATTTTGTCATCATCAAAAGGGGGAGACTGTTAATACAAATAATGTCTAAAAACGTTATTTATATTTTTTGACCTCTCAACGTTTTGATAATAACAAAATGTAAAAACGTTTACAATAAAAATAAACGTTTACAAATTATCAAATGTAAAATTCCATTTCTAAGATTAGTGATCACTTAAGGTATGAACAAACAAAATAATTAAGCATGATTAGTGATCAAGAAAATATTTTTCTTTTAATCCTCACTTTTAAATCTACAAAAGTTATTTCTCAAAAATACATTTACAAAATATTTTCTAATTAAAAGAAAAGTTTTATTAAAAACTTAAAATTTGAAATTCAAATTTTCCCCCCAAAATGGAAGGTTCCATAACAGATACAACCTTCACCACAAAAAGACAAAAAAGGGAGCGGAGTCTAGTGGCGGCCCCCTTATAGGCCTGGCGGCCCCCTTATATATAAGGGACCGCCGGGACCGCCACCAGATGACCGTTGGGATTCCCTGCCTATAAATACTGCTCCATTCCCAGCAGAAAAACATTCCTCTTTGCACGAAATTTTTTAGTCTTTTCTTTCTCTCTCTAAACCTTCTTTCTCTCACTAAAACTCTTGATCACTAACATACTTAGATCTTGTTTCAAGTGATCTAATCTCTTATTCTCATCTCTTCCCTCTCATTCAAGTGCAAGAGAAGAACACTCGTATTCGTCAAGAAACGAAGTGTTAATTAGTGATCTCTCCTCTTTTCTTTTAAGTACCAAACCTCTATTGTATTTATCTTGTGTATTTGTGTGATTTGGATATTGTGTAGATCCGATAGTGTAGATCTTGTGAGTGTGTATATCTTGTGAAGTGGTAGATTGGTTCTAGCTAAGATTAGGACTCGACATTTAGCTTAGTGTCGGAAAATAACGTAAGCGACGTGTAAACGGTTTTCTCCGCCTAAAGGGAGCTTGTTGACATAGTGAAATCTCGAGTCGGATACTCGGGGAGTGGAGTAGGGCGAAGAGGTGCTTCGTAGCCGAACCACTATAAAATCTCGGTGTCTTGGTTTGGTTGTTTCTTTCCTTATCTCTTTACATTATTATTGTTGTTATTTAGTTTTTGTTTAGATAGTTATTGCTTGTTCATATTGTGATTTGATTGAACATATAACTCGGATCTATACATTTTTAAAAGTAAACTTTTAAACCGTAAAACAAACATGTAAACTATTCAACCCCTCCCCCCTCTTCTAGTTTTCACATGTTGTTAGAACACTTTTCATGTTCTATCTTGTATTGTAAGCAAACTTTTTTTATAATAATAAGAACCAAGGGGAGGTTGGTTGGGTTCTTTGATACTTTGTGTATGATTTCTGCATCTCTTGAATAGAAAAATGTTTTATCATCAAGGCTGTATAGTTTATAAGCCTTTTTAACTGTAGAAAAACCAATCAACACACATTTGATAGACATGCTTGAAAACTTATCACTATTATTCAAAATAGTTGAATAACATAAACATCCAAAACTTATCACTATTATTCAAAGACCGGTCCATGTTTTTCCTTAAATTGGATCATCGGTCCGGTCCGGTTCGGTTTTACAAAAAAACCCATCGATTATGCTTTGTTGGACCGGACCAGACCAGACCGACCCGAACCAGACCGGACCATTTCGGTCTGGTCTTCGATCCGGCGTTTTGAACAAATTCAGTTTTGATCCGGTCCGGTCCGGTTTTCGGACCGTGTATACCCTTAGCTGGTAGAGCTCTATATGGGGCTTGTTATGTGCTTCTATGGTCGATTTGGAGGTGGCGTGACAAACTTCTTCATGCGAGCTCGATATAAGTGGATGCCATAAAGCATGAAGATATATTTCTCTCAATTCAAAGATTGTCTTTGTTATGGATGTCAAAGAGGAGTGGTAGGGGTAATATGGATTGGAAAGATAGGATTATATATATATATATAATATATATAAGTATATATAATATATATATAAATATATATAATTTATATATGCGTGTGTGTGTGTGGTGTGTGTGTAAGAGAGATCGTAGATATTTAGTCCTTGTTTTCTTTAATTGTAGTTCATGTTTTTTTTGTGGTCCTCTATTTTGGAGCCGTAAGCCTTTTTTTGCTCCTATGTTCTTTAATGAAATTCTTTGCTTTAAAAAAATGAATTAGGCATGTCTAATTTCCTTGTATTGATTGTAATTTGTTGCTATGTTATTAATAAATTGACCTTTTGCACACAAAAAAAAAACGGTTATGTCCTATGTTACATGTAAAATTTACATTTTATTTTAAAGCATTTAATTTATTCTTTGAATAAAAAGTCTCCTAATATACTTTTCTTTTAAATCATCTTACTTTTTAAAAGGAAATCTTACCAAATTTTCTCTCTTCTTCGTTTCTCTTTTCTCCTGAAAAAGCTCGATAACACAAGTTTATTTTGATTTATTTCTATTACTTTTTATCTCCTTTCAAAAATAAAACTCGAAAACACAGTGTAAGAAAGAAACGAGTGTGACCGAACTCATACTTATCATTCGGTTAACTGCAAATGGAAGGGTTTGCGTAGCCATATGGGTAGATTTTGTGGATGTTACAACAATGTGGTGGTGGGATAAATGATGATGTATTCTTTCAAATGGCAAAAATGGCAAAAATTACCGTTAACAGCTTTCAAGATAGGAGCGGTAGGTGAACGACTACTCAGAGTAAAACGAAAATCATTGAACAATGTATACGAGAGACTTTTGATGAAGATTCCCGCAGTAACAATTAATGAAAAAAGCAAATTTATATAAATGAGATAAAAGTATATGTGGGCTAAGCCCAATATTAAACAAACAGACATGCCTAATGATAAACACGGGTAGCATAAGTAATTAATCTTTTGTAAACATTAAACAGATATAGCAGATATGAAAAAGGAAAATAATTCATTGTCCTTTGCTTAGTAGTAACTGGTAGAGACTAGAGCATAGTGGACAACACTTCCAAGGCTCCAACAAGTGTTATAGATGTATCTTAGACTCCATATAAATGTTAGTAGAAACAATAATGAATACCACTACGTAGGTAAAAAATTAGGCAGTAGAAACTATAAAGGACGTAAAAATTGTGGGAAGTAAAGCCATAAGCACCCAAAAGCTATTTATTGCAAAGTTAGAAAGATACAAAATTTCCAATTAGACTAGTTCCTGTTACGTTTTCGGTATCATTGTACCTCAAGCACCTCAAGCAAGGTTTGTAAAAATCATGAATCGATAGTCGGGCGGTCGACTCTCATATAACTTGTAATCGGTATAGACGGGATTAATCGTTGATTAATCGGATTGTCATTTTTAGTAAGTTTTAGGTATTTTAGACGAGTTTTGGGTACTTTCGGAAAGATTTTCCTTAAAAACAACTTGTAATAGATATAAACAACTACATAAGTGATTAAAACAAATTTACGGTGAGTTTCAGGTATTTTCGAAAAGATTTACACCATTAATCATTTTTTTTGCCGTCGTTGACCACGGTTTATCTATTTGTTTGACCGATTTACACAAATCGGCAAAGTTGATGGCGCGGTAATGCCTAGACCACGATTAATCGACCCGTACGGTTTTTTTTTCAACACTGCCATCATGCAACATCTTTAGTGAAACGCAAAAGATTTTCAA
>BQNB010032236.1:8702-19436 GCA_026074375.1 Tanacetum coccineum | reverse complement strand
CCCAACGAAAGTTCTCACTCGGGCTGTATTGTTTAATTCTTGTTTTCAAATTCTAGTTGTGATCGGATTGTTCGTGCATGGTTCCTCATTTATACTTAGATTACTACTAGCATTCCTGACATATTTCACATGCATGTGAATGGTATTATTTACCCACACTATTAATGAATGTAATACTATTTGTTATAATTGATTTTTCTTAATACTGTTAAAGAATCTACACTATTGTTGAACGAAACAGGACGTAGCAGGCGAAGAAATTTTTGAAAGAATATAAGGTGTGGGGCATTATGTGTAAAACATGAAATGATAGTGTTTGTTTGAATTTCTTCCCTGATTGACGTAGTCCTACATTTAAGTATTAAAGTTTTGAAATAACATGTCAAGGTGAAATGTCTATTTAGGAGGATTTAAATATTGGCTCATTTATGGTTTTATTTATTGAAGTGTGGACGGGTTCACAAAATAATATAAGTGTACGACTTTGTTTCGCCGGGCGCGGAAAATATTATTTTTATCACTTAGTGTTTTCTAAAATACCCCTTTTTGCTTTGTAAGCAAAATGATGATCTATACGCGCTATTTAAAATTCTCAATAACGTAAAATATTGCATGTCGCTCGAAGGATAACTTTTTATTGGAAAGTAACGGAAATTTTGGTAATTGTTTGTGACACGTGCTCTTGTGTAAAGTGATAAAGAGCTCTAAATTTTTCTGAGGTGTTACATTCGCCCCATGTTATGCGATTTCGTACCGAAATCAAGACGTTTGTAAGAGCTTGTGGATTTGCGAACGATTAAGGGTATTGGTTCTTGAACTGGTCCTTATGTATCTCTAATTGAATGTGTCATCATTGGGACGAACCGATATGACAAAATGTTAGGAATATATCCGTTGAAGTAAATGACAAGATCTTAAATTATTTCCTTTTCCCCTTTTTGTCTTATAAATATCACTTCATCACTCTCAAATTTTCAAACTTAAATTTCATTATAGAAATACTTCAAATGGCCTGTTCACTTCCTCATACTGATTCCGAAGTCGAAGCCTTGGTGCAAAGATTAATTAACGAAGATAAAGGTCGTCAGGATGTGCTTTTGAATTTGGCTTTTCAGTTTGAAGATTCATGCGCCGTCAGGGTTGATCTTAGAAAAGCTTATGAGAAATGTAACGACATTTCTCAAGAGAGCTGTTCTTTGATTTGCACTCTTTTAAAAGGAAGTTCTGAAAAGGATCGTAAGTTGCATCTTTCTATGTATGGAAAGGCGGCACAACTACAGAAACAAATAGATTATAAGTCGGCTTGGTTTCAGGAAAAATACTCCAGTCGTACACCCAAAGGTATAGGTTGCTCGTCATCACAGACTAATTGCCCCCTTACCGAGAAAGAGTTACATCAACTCCGTATGGATGAAGAAGCTCTAAAAGAAATGTTGGAAGAAGAGGCCATGAACAAAAAGGCACAAGAGGAGAGAATTAGGCAAGAACAAACCGAAAATGATGCATTCTTTTTAGAATTTGGGGTAGTGAGGTACGACTCGGAATGCGAGTCATCGGATTAATGGTCTAAGGATTGCTGTAACCATGTTGTTGTACTGCTTTGAATAAACATTGTTGCCTTAACCTATGTACTTGTATTTCCACTTTTGCAAACCAACGGCTATTATGTTAGTAATCTAGTAAGTTCTAATGAGTGTATTTGATCTTTGTAATATCACAACATTTGGTAAAAAAAAATATTTTCTTAGTGACTCATGAAACATCTTGACTGTAGACACATTAAGTGAAAATTACTACCTGTCATTCCACACAGTAATTATTAAAGTGTTTACGTGATAATTCTGTATTGAATAATTGAGTGAATATGATTATTGTCCCTCTACAGTATCATAAAGTGGTTTAGGGATAGTGTTATTAATTTGTAAACTTTATTTTATGAGACTGAATAGCAATTCAAGAATTTGTCGGTGGTTGATTTTTCCTTAAGGGTTTGGAATAAGATTTAAATTTTAAGTCGGAAACTTTTATCCTGAATTCAAGTTGTCGTATTTGCGTGTGGGTTAAGAAAAGACGAAAGTGGCGAGTGGGGCTCCAACGGCTAGAAATGTGGCGAACCGTTACCTCCACTCTATATATAATTCGTTAATTCTCTCCTTCGTCAAAACATAAGATAAGTTTTCTTACTTAAATTTTTCATTCGTCCTTTGATTAAAATGTCGTATCTCGTTCCCCTGATCGCGGTTGTGTTCGTTGTGGTGGTTGGTTGTTATTTGGCGAGTGTTCCACATGAAGAGGATCACCAGTACATCATTGTAATACTAGGGCTTATTGTGCCACTCATCATCGTGGCGATTGGCGTGGAAGTTTTCTGGAAAAAGTAGCTTTCGCCAGTAGGCGTGCGGGTTGTATTGCCGTTTTGTCCTTGAGCATTTTAATTAATCTTATGCTGAATCCTCCAGGAAGAATCATCAAACGTTTTATCTTTAACTTTGTTTCGTTTACGTAGGATTGAATCCTCATGATGTATCTTTGATGAACCGCAGTCTTTCATAGTTGCTTTGAGTATTGTTGTTAATGTGATGAACGAGTAAAAGGTGTATGCGTTCAAACTTTTGTTATTACATCGAGTACTATTGAGCATATCTCTGTCGACCTAACTTATACATAGTTGATCAGGATATGTATACCTTAGGTTTACATTGACATCCCTTTTTTCCTTTAGTTATTTGTTTGTGATTGTAAGCATAGTCGGTACCGAGACTCGTGATGTATATAACTTGTTGTGTCTCCCAAACACCTGATGAATGATGTTACGTTATATGTCGATTTGTGGTTTATTATTCCCTTACTACTTTCTACCACACATGTGGTCCTCTGAAAGTTTATGTTCCCTTATGTGTTCATCTTACTACGTGTATATCGTTTCATATGATGGCATGTATTTTCTATGTGTTCGTAAAATTATTATCTCAGCGTATAAGTTATTACGAATAATTACTTTTTGTTGAAAGTTTAGGGTTTGGTTGCAATCGCTCTTGCTAGATACGACTATGTCCATCATAAATATTTTAAATCGATATTCCTCACAACGCCTACCCACTATGCCGCCCCTTTTCTTATCTCTCTCAAATTTCACTTTACTTACTTCTTATCTCGAATTATCGCCCACTTCACGGTTTTACGTTTCTCATCCTCTTCCTCGAAACTGCCGATTACCAATCCTTATGGGATTCCCAATCGAGATTTTCACTCCCGTTATAATCATAATCATCACATCGCTTATTTTACTGGTCTACCCGATGTGTTTCTTCTCACGCGGTGATGTATCCTTCATTTTAGCCTTTTACATCTTTGTTGTATTTCCTATATTTTGCATTTTGTTATATTATGAACAGAAATATTTTGGATCTGATTGAATAGGTTTTCGCGTGGTGTATTTTATTGTTTCACCCTTCCTGTTATAATCATATATTGCTATGTACCCCACCTCGCATCTTGGTATGATTAGAGGTTATTACCTGGTAAGCCTTTAAACGCATTCTGTATTTCTATTTTCATTGAAAAGGCGCTCATTGATTGTGAATGAAAAGAATTTCGGACTGACAAAATGTCGAATAGTGCAAGAAAGAAGTGAATCTGGTGAGGGTTACTGTTTTTCGTTTGAAGCACAATGTGTGGGTCTTTCGAAATGATCCTTTAAATTTCATAGTGTTCATTGGAAATAGTTTCCCTACCTCCGTTTACTGAGCACATGATTGTATTCTCCATCTATTGGGTAATGGATATACTTGTTTTGCACTTAGCAATATTTTTGATAGTGTCATTTCATTGGTGCATTAAGATGCTTGTCATTTGATTCCAAAATTTATCAAATATAATGTACTCAGAAACTTTTTAGGGCAGAATTTATTATTTCATGAAGGTAAGAGCTTAATTCAGTTTAGGACTTAAATTTCAAATTCTAGCTTATTTTCGTAGCTAATGTTGCTGTCAAAATGATAATAAAAAAAACCAAAAACAGTAAGTAAAAAGTTAGTTTCTTAAATTTTTGAATTTTAGCTTATAGAAGTAGACCTTATAGCTTAAATAGATAGTGGTTAAGTAGATTTATTAGTTTCCAAAAGCTTATAGTTTAAATTTGCTATTTGAGCTTTTTAGCTTATTTGGAATTTGTGCCTTTAAGTTTTTCTTATTTAGTTTAGCATCTTCATCATCATTTTCAGTTGCTTTTGTCACACCTCGCAATTTTCGATATTTTAAATGACTATTTTACCCTTTGACTTTTTGGTTCCGACTTGACTTTTGACTTTTTGACCTTTTACGGTCACATAAAAACAATTACCACGTAGCCGGTAAAAATTTTGAAATGTTTTTAAATAATAAATCATAATTTCGATTATTATCGCTCATTTGCAAATTTATTTTTCTAACTTATTTGACTTGAAAACGAGAAGATATATTTTGTTCCTAAATTGATTTTTCAAAAACGACCCGCTAAATTACGTTTTCACGATTCGGACTCTAAAGAAATTTGATATAAAACGACATTCCAGACAACTTTTTAGTTTTGCCCGAGACACGAAACCAAGCAGAAAGTGACTGAAATATCCTTGCAAAATTTTGAAAACAACGCGTACCGACAAAGAAAATAATTAAATTTATATTTTATTAAATAAAAATATTTAATAAATCATTTAATATTTTATTCAAAAACGTTTATTTAAAAACGCGAATGTTCAAAATAAAGTTTTATTTTTACAGACAAAGTTTACCCGCGACACCCAGTGGTACCAAATAAATAATAATGATTTTTAAATAAGTTTTATAAAAACATTTATAAAATAAGTCATGTAAATACTCAATTTTATGGGAAAAACTAATTGGAAAATAATGGCGCAATTTTCGTAATCTAAATCAATCGTTAACTTACCGAAACGAGACCCGAACCAATATTTACAAAGGTTTCCCCAAAAATTACAACTTCAGTCCCTGGGAGAAATATTTACAAAACTTACCCTAATCTATTTGACACTTGACATTTTGTTTTAATACTTCTTATATATAAACAAACCCTAATAGGGTTTCTCTCATTTAAAACTAGCACCACACACACACTCTCTCATTAAATCCGGCGCCGTCGCCGGAATCCGGCCACCCTCCGGCGAACACCACACCAGCCGGCACCCTCCACCATCCTCACCTCCACGCCACCCCGCCACTCCGATCCACCATCCTCTTCACCACAACACACCATCGCAACCCCCACCTCGCTACCATCTCAAACCAATGACCACCACCATCACCCTCTTCACTGCCATCGCAGCCACCACCACTGCCACCATCCCACGCGACCTTCATCGTCATCACCTCATCACCACTCCGCGCGCGTCACCATCTCCACGGCTACTCCAGCCGCTGCCATCACCTACTCGTCGCCATTCCAACCGACAACACCACCACCATAACCGGCCGCAAACAGCAGCCGTTAACCGCCACCACCCCTCGCGGCTCAGCCGCCATCTCCCACCACCACATCACCTCTCTTTTTAAGTTTGGATGGTTTCATTTCATTTTTGTAAATCTAATAATAATCTTTGTGTGGTTTCATTTTTTTAAGCTTGTTTTATTTTGTTTGTCATAGTTTTCTTCTTTTTATTTGGTTCTTTTGGTTTCGATTGATATACAACACCTAAGGGTGCGTTTGGTTCTGCATTTTACGGCCCAAAGGGGTGTTTGTTTCTGGAGTTAAACTGCCATTAAGGGGCGTTTGGATATGGGTTTAAAACTGACATTAAGGGGTGTTTGGATATAGGTTTAGGGCTGCCCAAAGGGGCGTTTGTATCTGCGTTTTATATGCAGTAAGGGTGTGTTTGGTTCAACCTTTAAGGGTGTGTTTGGTTTAAATTATTTTGTTAATTGGTTTGTCTCGTCTAGTTATAAATTTAAAACACGTGGATATAAATTGCAACATATATTGGTTAAATAGGAAAAACGATTTTTGGTTTAACGACCCATAAAGGGTGCGTTTGGTTTGTGGTAAAATAGTCCCGAAGGACGTGTTTGGATCCGGGTTTAGAGTGCGGGCACGCATAGGTCTTGTGGGTTGATGTGTATAAACGGGTTATAAATATTGCGAGATTTAGAAAACTTAGAATCGGATTCAAGTGGTGGTTAAATTGGTTAAATAAATATATTAGTTATATATTATATTCGTTTTTGTGTTTTGTTTGATTTCGCTTAGATATTGATATTTAAACACACGGATAATTGCAACATCTATTTGATTGAAAAGGGGAAAACGTTGAGTTTTGGTCAAAATGGAAACGTTGTATAAACGGCAAAGTCATGCCTGAAATTTCTAAAAATTATTATACTTAGTAAATTTCATTAAAGTTTATATCATTTTAGAAACCCGATCAAATGGCAAAGTTATATATATAGTTTTAAGATTATTTAATTTTATTGATACAATGAACCGATAAATGAACAAAAGCTATACTTTACAAACAAGACAACTATTTCAATTACAACCCGGTAAGAAAATGAAATATTAATTTATAAAATATTATTTTATAAATTCCCGACTAGAAAATAAAGTCATTTCTTTTGTAAAAACTTTAGAAACCTCTTTTACCTGATACGTAACTTTAAAACGTACGCTCACTTTTATACAATAACTTTTGTTTATTTAAGTGGTGATTTCCTAAGATGTGTCGAATTATTTTGTTTAATTACTTTATCACATTTTTTTATATAATACTTGTAAAAGTATTATATATTGCGACTTATTCTTTTGGTTGTTTGTCTTTATTATATAATTCACCATATGAATTATATAATTGTTCATTTTTCATATGTAATATATATGGGGAATATATTACGTACTTTGCGTGTGTTTTTCGATTTATTTTATTTAACCAACCACCAAACTCATCCAACTCGAAATCCAAATCCCTTATCAACGTGTCGCGCTGATCCATCGAAAAACCAAATTCATCATCCTAAACTAGTGGGATTTAGCCGTTAAGTTAAGCTGCATCTTCTTGGTCGAGCCATTCTGTTCTCCGTTTGTGTTGTGCTTATTATTTGCATTTCTGCTAGTTGCTCTGCAACATCAAGGTGAGTTCATAGCCCCACGTTTTACTTGTTTTACATATACTTTACTACTTTTGGGGTGAGAAACATGCTCGTTTACAAACTCGATACATGATTTGATGTCAGCTCTCGTTTTAACTATGGATTAAAGTGCTTTAACCTTTACGAAAACATTGATTACTTACATTGGACACATAAAGTGTTTTCTGTATCGTTCCAGTTATTGTTGCCTACGTTTTGCTTACAAACCACTACTTGCCCGAAATAATCATGACCTTAGTTAAATTTCTTGACCGGAGGACCGGTTGAGGGAGCGCGAGTGAATAGATAGATCTATTAGGACTAATTATCCCTATCTGCTTTGGTTCCACTTAACGAAGAACAAACGGATATATGTCATGTCGATTGTGCGTTATGGTGGTCTTTGGTTTTTGGGAACACACCGGTTAAGGGCAGGAATACTAAGCGACAGGATGTAACATGCCCGTGTGATTATTCCTTCAGTGTCAGAGCTAAGCGCAAAACAAAAAATACTGCATGTGTAAGTTGTAATTCGTTAAACGGTCACATGTGCTTTGAATGTAAATCGTAAACTAGATAAGATGTTCTCAATACGCTTTGAAATCTACAGTGGTCCACACTACTATTGTTGAACTTATCCAATACTACAACCACTTTCATTAATACTTTGATGAAGCTGTATTCACTAAACGTTTTTTTATCCTCGTAAATGTTTACTTAAACCTATGAAATCACTTCAACTTTATGTTTACCGTTTTAGGCATGTTTTTCTCAGGTGCTTACTGGACTTCTTGATGTGCTATGTGGAGTCTACATGCAATATGATACTCTTTCAAGACTTATCAAAATATCATACTCGTTGTCTTTTGAAAACCAAATTATGCTTCCGCTACATTTTACTTACGCTTATGCAAATGTTTAATTTCCTTTAAATATTGTGAAACTTATTTATTTTTAAACAATGCAACGAGTTATGATTTTCAAAACGTCCATTTGTGGTCGTTCTCTTGTGCCTTGTGTTCGAAGTATGATGACGTCACGCCAAGGTTATAGAGAACCAGGTAGATATCTAGGTAGAATATGTAGGTCTGGTCTATAACCAGTATGTGATCCTTACATGCTTTTATGTGTGCCTTATACGTGCTTTTGCTATGGCGTATATGTGAGTATCATCTTGCTTTGAGCAAGCTATGTTATGGGTTTATCTCTGCCCTGCGTTTATCATTCCCTGAGTTTATATTGCTTGCGATTATTGTTGCCCTTGAGCTCTATTTTTCTATGAGTGATAAGTGTAAAATACACATATCCGTTTGTACCTAAAATAACCCAATTAAACCCAAAACAGACCAAAAATAGCAAAAATATGCTTGTATTTATGTTTTGTGTGTGCAGGTACGGATATATCAGAAATCACAAGAAAACAGTCAAAAACGAGCAAGCACGGACACGAGAACAGAAGAGTGAACAAAAGCCGGAAGCAAATCCAGGAAGTCAAGCCTCAGTCAAATCCGGTCAAACTATGGTCAATAAAAGTCAACAAAGCCCATTTTCCTTTTATAACATACACAAGGGCTAATCTTGCACTTTTTGAAAGTTATTTATAACTAGAAAATAGAAAAGAGAACACAAGGACTCAAATTGCCATCTTCCCAAACTTCAAACCGATTTACCCTTTTCAGTTAGAAAAAGGGCGGGTAAAATCGTGTTACTATTCATCATCCCTCCCACCATTCACCTTAGTCAAAATAAGGTGCAATTAAGGATTAAAGGGCCCATTAGTCAATTCGTGAGCTCCCTAATACAAATGAAGGGCCAAATCAGTCAAATCAAGGGGTTTCTTAGCCTCACTCAAGCTCACCACACACGTCAGCAATGGTGAAAGCACAAGATTAGTGGGTATTTGTACCATTTCCTCTTACAAAAGAAGCACAAAACGAGCAAGCACGGACACGAGAACGGAAGAGTGAATAAAAGCCGGAAGCAAATCCAGGAAGTCAAGCCTCAGTCAAATCCGGTCAAACTATGGTCAATAAAAGTCATCAAAGCCCATTTTCCTTTTATAACAAACACAAGGGCTAATCTTGCACTTTTTGAAAGTTATTTATAACTAGAAAATAGAAAAGAGAACACAAGGACTCAAATTGCCATCTTCCCAAACTTCAAACCGATTTACCCTTTTCAGTTAGAAAAAGGGCGGGTAAAATCGTGTTACTATTCATCATCCCTCCCACCATTCACCTTAGTCAAAACAAGGGGCAATTAAGGATTAAAGGGCCCATTAGTCAATTCGTGAGCTCCCTAATACAAATGAAGGGCCAAATTAGTCAAATCAAGGGGTTACTTATCCTCACTCAAGCTCACCTCACACGTCAGCAATGGTGAAAGCACAAGATTAGTAGGTATTTGTACCATTTCCTCTCACAAAAGAAGCACAATGACATCCAAAAGGGAATGACACGCTGGCGATCTTCAGGTGTCCACACAATGATCCAACGTCTTACAATAGCCCTCAAATGATTGAAGAAATGATTGGCTAAGATTGAAAGATTAGAGAGCAAGGAAAAAGGGTCTGGAAGCTTCAGCTTGGCACTATAAATAGGCCTTACCTCTCACATACACGAGACCTATCTAGGTTTTTTAGTAGCTTTTATTCTAGCTTAATTTCGTATTTTTCTTATAATGTAATTTTCCTTAAAATGTTTTGAAATTTCCTTTTAAAGTAATGTAATCAGTTTATTTTGTTAATGAAATTCAGTTTTATTGTGTCATAAGCTCTTTTAATCTCACTTATAAGCTCTTATTTATCTCTCAAATATTAAGCTATTGTTACTCTTAAGCTCCTTAAAAGCTCTTGTTCAGCACTTTCATCTAAGCTGAAATTAAGCTTAATTCAGTCTAAATCTACTTAAATCATAAAGCTAGTTTAATACCTTGTCCTATTTGGATTAAAAGCTTTTGGAAAGGGAGCTTAAAATGGATGAGCTCCTAAGGACTTAAACTAGCTTATTCACATGAATAAGCTAGAGCTTGTAGCCGATAATTGAGTTTGTGCTTCTGTTTAGCTGAAGCTAAAGTAAGTTTTCATTTACATTCTCATGTCCTTTAAGATTTAGTTCAATATTAGTTCATTAGTTAGATCTGCTTATTTGCTTATTCTATCTGCTTATTTGTGCTTATTGTTATTTCATTGTGCTTATTAGTTAGTAATCTTCACCTGTTTTTAGCTTATTAGTTATAAATCTTAGTTGCCTCATAATTGTCTTAAAAACCATGAAAAACCAAAAATAGTAGAAAATTAGTTTAAATCTTAGATTATTGCTTAATCAGTTGTTTAATCATGTTATTTAAGTTAGTTATAAGCTTTTAATTATCTGGTAATTCAGATTTAAGCCTTAAATAAGTTTTGCATAAGCTTAAATGAGTATTAGAATAGTAAAGGGGTGTTTGGAACAACAGCACTAACCATAGGTTAATGCTGTTTGTGGCCATTTAATCTTAAGGTTTTGGTTAAAAATCTTCATCAAAGTCTGTTTTTCTAGTTTTATAAGTTAGGTCATTTGTCATTTAAGTTTTCATTAGTTTTATTTAAAGACTGTTTGGAATAGCTTGCTCATTTAG
>BQNB010032235.1:0-53335 GCA_026074375.1 Tanacetum coccineum | reverse complement strand
GGTTGAATTTATTATATGTGCATTTACAATTCGTTTTACAAACTCGTCTACATACTCAATTACTTATTTTGGTACGAAATACATTGCTTGTTTTACTTATTTTTTAAAACAATAACATTACTTTACTTTTACTCAAATGATTACAAATTAGCTTAAGTGGATTGAACTGTGAATTACTTGGAGGGTAAGCGCGAATGTTATAATATAGATCTATTCGGGTGTGACAGCCTCATTCGGGTGATTAGATATCACCGAGAAAATGAACGTTATAGCATGTCGGAGCACAACAATTATACGAACACGAACACTTACGTTGCCTTGAATAAAGTGGCAATACATACTTTGAACAATGGGGTCCAACTATACATATGTTTTTGTGACTATTTGGGGATTGAAATGGTCATGCATACTTTACAACTCTTTGGTTTATAACATTCATACATATGTTTTTGTGACTATTTGGGGATTGAAATGGTCATGCATACTTTATAACTCTTTGATTTACAACATTCATACATACATTTTGGGGAACATACAAGGATTGAAACAGTCATACATACTTTACAAAACTTTGGTTCAACATTTATACTTAAACAAACCTATGAACTCACCAACTTTATGTTGACACTTTTTAAGCATGTTTTTCTCAGGTGAATTAGATGCTTGGCTTATGTGATGTGCATTGGAGTCTAAATAATTCAAGATTTCTTTTCAAACGACACAGTTAGAGGTCGTTCTCTCATGACTTGAGCAATGGTATTATGAAGTAACGCTCCCGGAAACATATTCCGCTGCGACCCATTTTTGGGGGTGTTACAGATTGGTAATCAGAGCCAAGGTTATAGAGAACTAGGTTGCATTTTACCTAGACTATAACCGTTTTACAAACATTGCATCATACAAAAGGGTTTTAACGGGACATACATACACTGTTTGTTGCATTAGTTGGTCATACTAGATGCTTACATGATTCATATACGTGTTCATATTATAGTACGTATATTACTATGAGGGTCTTACATATATATACATAGATGTGTTTACATTCTTTCACACATACTCTATAATTATTTATATAATGATTATTTATATAAATACTAAAACATTTCTTTAGGCAAGTACGAATAACGCGATGGTCCAATAACTCTTACACAACTTTTAACATTTTATCTAGCAAACATTTCACTTTGTGACGTAAATTTTGTACTTGACTAATTTTTTACTACTCTGATTTTGAAGATAATGGCACACAAAAGAATAACACGAGGGTCAAACACCAGCCACGACTACACCACGCAACGGTAAACTTTGCCTTGTTAAGGCACTGTAAGTTCGACCAAGGCGTTGCTGTTGCTTTTGGCAGTACGCGACGCTGACTGAAGAGACTGGAATCGGAGATGACAGTAATAATTCGAGGAAGGGTTAGTAGAACCTTAGGTCAGAATGAATGCTCGTGATGTGTACTTTACAATGATTTTCTCAATGTCATACCATTAAATTTAAAGGCACAGAAGGAGTTGCCGGGTCTCTCTAATGGTTTGAAAGGAATGAGTCTGTTTTCATCTTAGTAATGTTCAGTTGAGAATCAAGTCAAGTTTGCTATTTGCACTCTCATTTAGTGCTTAAACTTGGTTTGCTAAACTCATGTTCAAGATAGTTGGTCTGATGCAGCTTATGGTTTGGCCTTGGAAAACACTCATGAAAATGATGACCGACAAATACTATCCTCGAAATGAGATCAAGAAACTGGAAATAGAGATTTAGGATATGAAGGTGAAGGGTACAGACTTGATGAGTTATACCCAACGCTTTCAGGAATTGGCTTTGTTGTGGGAAAGGATGTTTCCCGAAGAGTCTGATAAGATTGAGAAGTATGTCGGGTTGGTTTCTCCCGACATGTTCATGGGTTGTTCAGTGTGATGGCATCTAATGCCTAAGATAATGCAAGATGCAATTGATATTTCCAATGAATGGTGGACAAATAGATCTGTACTCTTGCTAGAAACGTCAAGCTGAGAAGAATTGGGAAAAACTTATAACAAAAAACCAAGCTCAACAACAACCTCCCAAAAAGCAAGGTGTGGCTATAGCTTATACCGTTGGGTCTGGTGAAAGGAATGAGTATGCTGAAACTCTACCGTTATGCAACAAGTGCAAGTTTTATCACAATGGTCAGTGCACTGTAAAGGTTGCGAACGGCTAAGAGGAGTTGTATTTGACCCGGACTGTAGGAGTCTGCTGCTACTACATCAAATCAGAGAAACCTCACTTGCTATGAATGTGGGAATCAAGGGCATTACTGGCAGTCGCATTGCCGAGTTAAGAAACCAATCCTGAAAAAACCAAGTTGGTGGTAATGGAGCACGTGAATGGTGCATGCTTTTGACGGGGAGGTGGATTGGAGGAGAAAGAAATCAATCAAGACTTACAACATAGAGGATGATATCAATGCTTAGACTCTATTTCCTTTAATAATTCTCGTTATATTTTCTCTTAAATTCCCGTTGTGTCATACGAATTAATTCAAATTATCTGTCAAATCAATGTGTTGTGAAAATTTTATCAAATTTACTTTAATTCTCTACTTATTTATATAAGCCACTCCCACAAATATTTTGATAAAAATAAAATTATCTTATAACATATTTTGACGAAAATGTGCTGCAAGTTAAACCTTAAATATACATAGGCTTGATCACTTTGTTTAATGCAGGGAGGATCATGCCCATGCTGAGAGTAGTCACCTTAAAACTTGCTTGTCAATAAACATTTTTTCTATTTACATAGTTTGTGTTTGTACGTATTATTAATGTTTTTATCAAGGAACCAAACTAACAATCATAATAAGTTAATAACTAAGTAAACTCTTACATCACCTTACTATATAAAGACAAAAAAAATTAACCGACACGTTAAGCCAAAGGGAACGAATAAGCCACTATAAGCCGAGCCTTGGTCGCCACAATAAATATTAAACCAACGTCATTTCTTGAAACTCAGTTAAATCAAATTAGAAGGGAAATGCAAACGAGTTTACCAAGCGTGGTGTGGTATCGGATAAATATCAAAAAGACATATGAAAAATAACAATAATAGTTTTTGGCCACAAAATCGTTTATTATCTTAAAAATAAGATTACATAAGAACAAAAAGGAAATACAAGTTTTATTACAACCCTTCCCAAACAATAATATATATTCCTTCCAAAATAGATCCACGCCAATAGTAGGATGTTGAAGGGTTGCGTGTATCGCTAGAATAAAGGCGTGACAGATAACTGAAGTTTTCTTATATGGGAAATAGACAAAGGATAAATGTGAGTGTCTATCATGCTAGCCATCGCCAAGTGAAAGTCAAGAGTGTGTTGCATACATGTGCAACACCTTGAGAGTTTTGGTTAAGAGAAATGTAAAGTGAAAGATAAAGTGTTGTATGGGAGAAATAGAGGATAAAATATTGGAATTTAAAGGGAGGATTGAAGTAACCGTTGGCGTTATTGTTCATAGGTTGGGGACACTGTTCACGGAGTTGGGGTTACTGTTCACCTATAAAAAAAAGATTTGTTCCTTACAACAACTCTTCATTAACACCATTCCGGGGTGGAGGCAACTAAAACTAAATTTTGGGTACGAATTCTTTTAACACGGGAGACTGTAAAACAATCCACATTTTTCATATGGGTAACATCAATAAATATTAAATTTATTATTTTTAAAAACTTCTACGCATTTTTTTAATTTTACTCGTTAAGTTAATCGCGTAGACTAATAAATCAACAATCAACATAAATACGGGCACCAAACAAATATAAAAGAAAACGTCAAGCAAAACAATATATTAGTTTTTTAACGAAAGATTTAATCAACTTTTTCGCTATTTTATGTTTTTGGTACGTGAAAAGTGTTTACTTTTCGCAAATTAAATACATTTTTGGCATACCCGAAACACCAATACCTAATCTATACTCTACCACATTCCCACTTTATACCCAATACTAAAAAATTATACCATTTCCTTATTTCTATGTATATTTGGGCCGGATAGAAGCGCAAAAAGAAACAAAGATATTTTGTGACTTTCTAATAATTTACCATGTTAATAAGATTTCATGTAAACTCTCTTACAACATACAACTATTCTTACACTATTCTGTACTTCTAAGCAACATTCCATACCATTCTTACCACAAAGCCATTTTTTCTCCCTAAATTCTATAGATCTTGTTCCTGATATTTTTAGTATTTAATGATTCCTTATTCCTAGCAATTCACTAGTATTTTTTCACTTAGCAAGATCTTGCAAAAACCTCTCCTTTTTTTTGCCTTAAAGCCACGGGCAAACACAAACACCATACACAATCCATACAAATTTTGTTTACTACTTATACAAGTGTTCTAGTATCATATCTAAGGTATTGCAAGAAGGTTTGAAGGCATGGTTTAGTGTTTATAAGGGTTAAATAAGAAAGGTTTAAGATTACGGTTTTCTTGGATTTTAGGGTTTTCTTTGTATTGGAAGCTTGGGTTTGATATCTAAACTAGGGTTTAGATCTTGTTGTTCATCATCATACTTTATATTAAGGATTTTACTTTATTTTTATTTTTTTATCTAAAAACCCTACATCATTTCATTTTGGATTTTATGTGTATATGATAGTGCATATATAATGAATCACCATTATGGAATATTTTAACTTGTAAATGGATTTTTACACTTGATCTATTGTTACATCCTGATAATTAACATTATAGCAAGCGGAAGCTAATTTGAGGTTTTACTTCTTGAATAATAGTCTCTATTATAGGAAACGACTCAAAACAGACGTTTTTAATAGATTTGTATCAGTCATTATTCAATCAGAGTTTTTACATAACGGAGGTCCGCAAAATACATTTCAATTAAATAAAGGGTTGAATGACTAACAGGTCTTTGGACGTCTCAAGTCCAATGCAACTTGTGCCATGTTTGCTCAATTACTGAGTATAAACTTTGCTAAAAAAGGGTCAACACAACGGTTGAGTGAAATTCACAGTGTTTGTAATGTAATAGTTGAATACAAGTTATTGAAAGTGTAATAATTGCAACGAATACAATTATCATGGGAAAAACAATATTATATTATTGCACTAAAACTCAATGACACCGAAGCCTTAGTAATATCTTTTTATAAGTTGTTGCCCGAGGAGGGTGCTTGCCAAACACAGGAGTTACTCAAATGAATTTGCGTCCGCTTGAATGGTAGTGCTTTGTTACATACCGGACGAGGGAAGTTCAGGTTCCCAATAGAGTTTTTTCGGCTTTCGCGCGTTTACTCAACCAGTACGTTCGGTTACAAGTAATTAACGGTTCATGATAGTGGGGTCTTATGGCAAATAGAGGTACTTAGGCAATAATACATCAGGGGGGGGGGGTGGATGCTTCCAGTTGAAAACATTTATTCATGGTATTATATAGCATGTATCTCCCCTCGGAGTTTTAGAAAAGCATGTAAAAGTTGGGACTATAAACTACATTGATAAGGTAGTTGATTGATTGAAATTAATTCAAATGAGAGTAATCGGCCTCGTCATGCATCTAATGGTAATATGTCAAGTCTTAGTTTGATTGCAAACTTTATTTTATAAAGTTTAACGGTTTGTTATCTTGTGAAAACATCGTATCACTGTTCGGGCTATCATAATCCAGAGGTCATGTAGTAAACGTTTGAGGAGCTAGGACACTTTAAATCGTAAATCCAGCAACTCGTCAAAACGTCTACCCAAATGAAACCCCTCTAATGAAAACTCCTAGATATACGTGATACGTTATAGATTAAATGATAAGGTAAGATTTTTATCATTTTTGGTTTCTTCAAAAGCTAAGGGATGATAATTTATGTTTATTATAACTAATTGTTTTATTACGTTTTGATCGTGAGAATGATAAGACAATGTAGTCGGGTTTTTTTAATAATGTCGAGTCTTATTAATATTTTAATATATTTTTATTATTTATAAAAAATATTACATTTTCTACCTTTAAGAATGCAATTGACAATATTTATCCTTGGTTTTATATTTATTTACAAAGTTATTATTTTAATATAACTTTTAAAATCTTTAAACCGTTAACTTTAAAGAATGGTAAAACAAGCCCTTGTGATTTAAACTTTAGGTTAATTACAATTTCAGCCCCTTTAGTTATAAGTTTCAAGAATTTACAATATATACCCCTTTGCATGAAAACATTTATGAATTTAGTCCAAAAACCGTAATATTGACATTTTTGATTTAGAAATAAATTTTGTAAGTTATAGCTTATTAGAATAAGCTAAAAAAAGTTAAGTTTAGGAGCTTATAGCTTATAGAAAGAGCTTGTGTACATGAAAATACCTAAAATGGTGTTCGTTTGGTTTAGGGAAAACCAAAAACCGTTATTGTTTTGTTGGTTCTACGGCTTGAACAAAGGACTTACACATGATCTAATAAAGCTAATGAAAGATTATCACTATGCAAGAGCTTATAGAACAAATGGATTATGACTTACAAACTTGAAAAATGGGTCGTATTAGGGCGTTTTGGTTCGCTACGGCCTATGAAATGGGTTTATGCTTTTTTCTTGATTTTTGGCTTCTTACAGGGCTTGGGTATCTTCTTTACTTCTGCTAGGGCTTGGTTGGACTTTGTTTAAATCTTGACATGAGGTAATATTGAAGCTTTGATGGTGATTTGAAAATGTTATGTATGTATGCGTGTTAGATATAGTGTAGAACAACATTGGGACCAAGTTAAGAGAATTAAGGACCAAGTAAACTTGGTGTGGTGATCAAGGAATGTGGAGTATAGACCAAGGAAAGCTAGGAACTAGTATTATAGCTTAGGATGAGGTGGTGAGAGGTGTATGAAGGTTCGGTTAACAGGGGGTGACAAGGAGAAGTTTTCTTGGTGCACAAGGGTGGTGATGGAGGTGGTAGGGTGCTAGGTTGATGACAAGGTGCTGAAGGTTTGGCTGGTGAGTTCATGGTTGCTTGAGGTGGTTGAGGTATTACTAGCTTTGCTTAGAATTAGGTTAGAAGATTGTTTGGGGGTGTGGTGGCGAGTTCATGGCTTTTTTTGGACAGCAAAACATCGGTTCTCCGTTTTAGATTAAAAAGGTTGTCATTTACAATTGTATTTCGATTTAATTAAGCTCAAACCTGTGAGCATGGTTAGTTATTTGGAGTCTATACAAATTTTAGTTTTACTTATTTAGGGTGTCACTTACAAAAATTTATAGATACAAAGCATCAGTTACTACAGGTTGCAGAAATCTGTGCACTTTTTTCCATTTCGGCTATAACTAATTCATCCGACATCGAATCGGGTCGAGTCACCCGGAAAAATGATCACAAGAGATAGGGCTACAACCTAGTATTTTTTACTTAATATCCAAAGTTCCTATTGATTTTTTTTACAGTTCCTATGTTATAACGGGATAGATTTTGAAAACTATGAACTAGTTTAAGGGTGTAACGGGTTTGCTAGGGTTTTCGGGTTTAGGATTAGGGTTTAGGTTTTAGGGTTAGTGTAGGACTAGTTAAGGTTAGAGTTTAAGATAAAAGTGTGCATTGGAAGCTTGTAACATGTGCTTAAAAGGTGGTACGAAATTCCTAAAGAAATGGAGGGAAAATGAGCTCATTTGAATTCTATGTATAGTTGAATTGTACTTTGAGCTTTAAGGAGTTGTACCAAGGTTTAGGAGGGAATTAATATTCAAAAATTATGCATTGTACACTTGTACACATGCTTTGTAGCTTATAATTTATTTTATATGTTAACATGACATAAAGTTAGGGTTTTATTAAACGTTAACGTTTTAATGCTTGTTTTGAAATAACGTTATGAAAAGGTATATTAAATGGATAACATATTTGGTAAAAATGTTATTATAAATAGTCTTGAACTATTAGGAGGTTTATTTGCTATAAACGTAGATATAGGGATTTATTAAATTATTGGCACTTAGTAGGTTGCTGTGAGACGTTTACTTTGGTTATGCAAGTCTACGTTGCATAAAGAGTGGAGATAAAGCAAAGTATTATGTCAAAAAGGGTTGTATTAATTTAATAAGTTAGTATATTACATGATGGAAAATTGTATTATAATTTAATAGTTAGTAATTATTTGATATAATTGTAGTTGTTTTAAATTATGGGTTTGATAAGCTTTTTTCATATGTTATGTTGATGTTGAGGACATGTTATAATGGGAGTATAAGTATTATTCAAGTGTTGGTTTACATATAAAAAGTATATATAAGTTAATGATTTAAAAAGTTACTTATTAAGTTTATAAGTAAAAGTGTTGTGAGATCTTGTTATCTGGACCATACTTGGAAAAAGTTAATGAACTAATAGGGATCCTAAAACTATGATGATGTCATCTTGGGAAAAATATATATTGTGTTGTAGAGGAATTGTATACAGTGTACTTTTTAAGCTAAAAAATATAAAAAAACAGTTTACACATTTTATGTAAATCTTCAAGGGTCTGATCAAAATTGAAAAAATAATTTATTTTTTTATATTTTTATAAATACTACATGTACAAGGATGTAGGCATGTAGAGAACTCGAAAAAAACCGGATTTATACGAAAGGGAGATACGGAAATTTGCAAGTTATCCGATTAAATAAACGCTTTTATAAAAGATATTTTATAAAACATTATTACAATTTCACCTTAATTAATATGATTGGTTATTTTTTCTCACAAAATACATTTTTTAGGATTCCAAACAATAAGAATTCATAATTTTTTGATAATAACGAAGGAGTTATGGATTTCTCTATGTTTGCGTAATTCAGTCTATAAAAATCTCTTTATAAACTATGAAGAGTAAAAATGAATATTTAATTCAGATTACATTTTGAAAAAAATTCATTATTTAGATAAAACTTTTAATTACGAATACGTGCTCGAAAGAATCACTAAAATCGGAGTTAAAACTAATAAGATATGACTTTTACGAGGTTTACGCTAAGTAAATTTATAAAAATAAATTTATAAAAGTGCATTAACAGTAAAAAGTACTGTTCACCAGGGGGTTGAAAATATGAAAATGTAATATTTTGATACATCGACTTAATATGAAAGCGTAGACGTAAAGAACATAAGAAACAGACTAAAAACGATAAAGTTACGCCATTTTTACTAAAGAAATATTTATAAACGTTTTTTACTCTTTCATAAATATGATTTCACAAAATACATTTAGTGGTGATGTAGCTATATAGATTTTATTGATTTAGTTATTCAATGTACTTTAGTACTCATACGACCTATAATAATTAGTTGCATTTAGGTTTCGTTGATCTGGCTAGTTTTATATATACCTAAAATATATATAAAATATATAACCTTAAGAGTAATTAAGAAAATTACCAAGTTACCCTAGAGACAATTCACTCTCAAAATATATGTAATATAATATAAATTCGTATATTTAACCTGTGGTAATAAGATTTGATCACCCGAGTCGTTTCCCCAACGGGGGGAAAAAAATAGTGAAATTTGAAACCTCGTTTCGTTCGGTTCTGCTTGATGAAGCAAAGATATTTGATTTGAAGATGAAAATGAACATTTAATAATCACGGAAACGCAACTATTAAGCAATGTACTAAAATTTATACCTAAATATGTATACTAAAAAATTTCACTATGAAAGAAAAGTGACAATAATTATTTAAAATAAAAAAAAAAAACCCTAATTTTTATATTTTATAAATGTTTAATTAACATTAATAAAATTAAACCTAATTATTAATTAAAACTACGTAAGCTTAGTTAACAACTTCAACTATGGACTTATGGTTGATAATCTAGAGTTCAAACGGGAAAACTTAACAACTAACGGATAGGGCAAATTAGTAAACAACCTACATTTGAAAAGTTTCCAACTACCTACCTTGAGAATCTATCGATCAACAAAGTAAGTCCAATAAGCATTCGAATTTTTAAAGAGCTTAAAATGAAACTCAAAGAAGCAAAGTTGTATAAGGAAGTAGGTGGGGAAACAAAATTCTAAAAGCTACTATGGCTGAATCACACATAAGCTCATTAAAAGCTTATTTCTAAACTGATCTCTGAAAAGAACGGGTTTTTTGAGCTATCTTTACGTAGCTAGCTATAAAACTGCTCATTTAAGCTTATTATAAAAAGGGAAGTGATCTAGAAAGCTTATGATGAGGCTTAATCTAAAAAATGCAATGAATACTAAGCTAAGAAGTGCTTTTAAACTACTGAACTTAAGCATGAAACAAGCATAAATCAGGAAATAAGGCAAAGTAACTCTAACTCCAATGACTAGAATATTAATAAGCTAAACTAGACTTTAAAAACTTTAAGTAACTTATTTAATCTACTTAATTATCCATCTAAATAAGCTATAAAACCTAGGATTAAAGCGTTGAATTATACAAATTTAAAATATAAAGGTTTAAGTACTGTTTTTGATGTTTTCAGGTTTTTTTTTATGACTTTTTGACAGCAAAATAAGCTAAGACAATAAGCTAGAAAACAGATTTAAAGACTTTAAAATATATTAGCTTATTTAAAACGTAAATCTACTGAATTGGTAAGTAAAACCTTTAAAAATTATCTATCCAATTATTCGATGAATACAGCATTACTAACTGAGTTAATTATGCTAGTGTTAAAAGTTCAGCAGTTCTTTCAAAGTGAATGCACTGTCTGATGCAATTTGGACTTTTGATAACAGAAAAGAAATGAATAAGCTATGAAAATGAAAACCTAAAATTAAATTCATATAAGCTATTACTAAAATTAATCCTACTGATTTTGGAATGCTAAAATCTAAGCTAACTAGTACTAAATTATGGTTAGTACTGGGTAAGTGTAAAGGTTCACGTACTTAACTAGGTTCGCTACTGCTAGTGCAAATTCAAGAGTGCACTAAAACCAACACCCTTTTAGTCTTTGCAGATTTAAGAAAAACTTTTCTAAGAGGAATCTAAGAACAAATTCTTAAATACAGTTAAAACTAGTCTTTAAAAACAACTTAGCAATTCATGATTTTAAACAATGAATAAGCTTAATCTAAGATCTAAACTATTTTATATTATTTTGTTTTTTTTAGAGGTTTTTAAGGACAAATATATGAAAGACTAAGATCTAAAACGAATTTAATCAATACTTAGTAAACAACTATGATTATTAAGCTAAATTCTACTTAGTTGCAATGCACTAATAAGCAAAGTCGAATAAGCAAATATGCAGATCTAAGTATAGAAAGATAAGCAATAATCTCATTTTTGAAGCTAGAAACTTAAAGGAAATGATAAAGAGAATTAACAACTCCTCTAGCTAAAAAGATGGACCATAAAGGCAGTACAAGCTTTCCCTAGTTATTAATAAGCTAGGGTAAAAGTCCTTGGGATCTCTTCCAAGTTAAGATCCCCCTTATCCAAAAGCTCGAATCCAATAAATGATCCATGTCAAGATTAAACTGAGTTAAGGGTCTTAGATAGTTATACTGACATTCATAAGCTCTATTTTAGCTTTAGATGAAAGAGCTTTAAAATGAGCTTTTTTGCTTATTGAGAAACTTAGCTTATTAAGAGAGCTTTGACTTTAAATGAGAGCTTAGTTAATTGAGATTTAAAACAACTAAAGACTGAAATTCATTATTAAAGAAAACTGATTACATTACTTGAAAAAGGAAAAATTACATTAAAGAAAAATACCAATTTAAGCTAGACTAAAAATTACTAAAAACCTCGATATCGTGTGTGTGAGAGGTGAGGCCTATTTATAGGTGCTAAAAGAAGCTTCTAGGATCTCTTGCCCTGCTCTCCAATCTTTTAATCTCAGCCAATCATTTCTTCAATTATTCAAGCTATCAAATTGTGGGTTTGCTCAAGCTGGGGACACCTGAAGATTGCAGCGTGTCTTCCATTGATGTGAAGTTTGTTGTGCTTCTTTTGTGAGTGTTTTGCAAAAAAAACCACATTTAAATTTATGCTTTCAACCAGTGTTGACGTGGGCCTTGATGGGAGGGTAAGTAAATCATTGATAAAGACTGATTTGTCCCGTTTCATTTGTGGAGTGATGAGCATTAAAAAAACTCCTATGAATGACCCTAAGCACCCTTACTTTGGAAAACCCTTTGATTTTCCCTGGATGGTGATGAAACGGGCGAAGAAAGGTGAATAGTAATCACCTTTGGTGCCCTTATTTGAAGTTAATCTGTTAGAGTTTGGGGATCTCGGGGGGGGGGTTTGCACAAGTGGTCTTCTCTTCTTTTCCTTTTTTTTTTCAGTTATAAATACTTTCGGGGATTTGCAAAAATAGGGCCCTTGTGGTTGATATAAAAGGGCATAGGCTAGGGTTTTGGCTTTTCTGGCTTCGGCTTTGTACTCTTCTAATTCTCGTGTTCGTGCTTGCCCGTTTTTTGACTGTTTTCTTGTGATTTTTTTATTTATCCATACCTGCACACACAAAACACAAATACAAGCATATTTTTTTGCCATTTTTGGTCTGTTTGGTTAAAGTGGGTTATTTTTAGGTTATAAATGGTTATGTTTATTTTACACCTATCAAATTTCCCCAAACTAACGTTGTGTGTCCTCAGCTATTTATCACATGCCTTATAAACCAAAATACTAAAAATTCCCAAATAAACCTTTGGAAAAGTATGCAAAGATTTTTTGTTGAGAGAATTAAGTCGATCACAACTTATAAAACAAACGAACTTCCCCATTTTCTAAAATTTTTCTCCTTTTTATGATTTTTCTTGTAATTAATACCTTAACCTAAAAGCTTATTGGTGTTGGACATAATGTTATTGTTTCCATTCACCTCATGGTAACTTTTAGGATCATAGAATTAAACGCACAATTAAAGTGTCTATAAGATATCTTTCATCCTCCCCGGATTTTTCACTTTTCCCATTGCTAAGCTTAAAAACAAGATCATGTTATTTTCGGAACTAAGATGCTATGTCTTACTTATAATTACAACTTGTGAATTCCTCTTCCCGTCATTTATTCATAATTTAAGGTGTGTGTGTTCAAAATTATTTTTAAACCATTAAATCCACATATTTAGATAGGATGATATCCAACCAAGCTTTACACATGGGCCTTGTGGCTAATTGTTAATCACTTATAAGATCACAATCTCAAGCAAACAAAAAAACTTATTTAGCTAAGAACATCTTTTGGTTCTCTTGTGTCCATAAATGATTTTTTCTTCTCTAGCAGACTCCCACCGTCATCGCGGTATGTTGCTAAGGCTTTTTGACACCCCCATTCGGAGAATACATACAGAACGTATGATGAATCTTCCGATGAAAAAAGCTTTGTAGACTTTTGCAAACCTTAGCTCAAAAGAATACCTTGGTTTTAGAAAATGAAACTTTTACTATTTATTTTCTACTTTGCAACATTTTTATATTTATTTACATTAATTAAGGCTAGGTTTCGGTATCACATGTTCTTTCAAGAACATCGGCCACGCCCTCGACAAGAGCTCGGTACTTATTATGATATCAACCCTAAATATACATCTCCACCTTTCTTTCGATGTCAAATCGGAGCGAAACGACAAAATGCCAGTACTTTTATGCGATGGAGTTTTGTATATTTATTTATTAACACTTAAAGGACTTTATAAAAATTGCCCTTCCTTTTTATTCACCTTCTACTTTTTTATAGATTTTTTTTTTTTGGAAATAGAAAAAAATGTTCGTTATTTAGAACCCAAAGTATAAACTTGAACGAAAATTCGTATTTACAAATGATGTTAACTCATCATCGATAAAGATTTTTCTTTTTTGTATATGTTGATTAGACTTTTTAGAGCAAACTCTAATTTCGCAAAAATTAAAGAGAACACGTATAAATTACTCATTTTTAAGACGCTTAGGGGAGAATAATACACAGTTTATTCTATATGACTCTTATGCTTCCAATTCATACTTTGTTTAGCATCATAATCGTAAACAACACTATCTTATCTTATTCTTCACAAAAGGGAATTATGCAAATTACTTAGCCTATATAAAAATCCAACTCGCATATTTAAAAGCTAATTGAGATTAGCATAAGTTTTCTTTTACTAATGATTTAAAAGTCTATCATGTTTAAGTCTACGGAGGACTAGCGCAAACTATCATCATTAATTGTTAAGGGAGTAAGCTAGACTCTCACGTACGATCGGGTCATAAAATCCCCCTATGCTCTGGTGCCAATTGTTAACATAGATTCACCCTATGAACAATGATCCGGAGGCTTGGTAAAATGGAAAAGAAAAGTATCCATATTAATAGAGAGAAAATATAGAAAAGAGAAGAGATAGAAAAAAGAAGAAGGAGGAGTGTTTGTGTATGTGTGTGGTTTAATAGAGAAAAAGGAACCACACACACACTCACACTTTACAATGTGAACTCCTACCCCTCCATGGAAGTATGGAGGGAGTATTTATAGTCCCGATATCGACTAGCTAAACTAACCCGACCCGACTATAAATGATAAATGTAATTCCGGATTAGTCACCATATTTTAGGGCTAATAAGTAGAACGGGATAAATCAACCGGACACGAGAGGCTTCAAAGTAATTGTTGGGAGAATCCTGCAAAAATCACAACAAACAAGCAACAAACATCGAGAAATTGGAGAGAACAAGCCTCTCTCAACACAACACATTTGATAATAGAAAATAGAAAGAAAATAGAAAGGATAAGCATGGGGTGAACTCCCACGAAGTGGCTTGTTTTTGGTCACCGAGTCGCAAGCTCGACTCGATCCCTGAATTTAGTTATCCTTAGGGAAAGTCTGGAGGTCCGGGATAAGCAATGGTGGTGTATCCCCTCCATAGTAGTGCTTAAGACGGTGGCAGTTGACTTTGAAATTAGAACCATCGGCATGAGACAACTTGGCAGTGCCATAAGGATAAACTTCGGTGATTGTGAAAGGTCCGGACCATCGGGACTTGAGCTTTCCGGAGAAAATCTTTAATCGGGAGTTGAACAGAAGGACTTGATCACCAACATTGAAAATTCGGTTCTTTATCTTGGAATCGTGTAGCTTCTTTGTCTTCTCCTTGTAGATTAGCGAATTCTCATAAGCTTGATCACGAAGCTCGCTAAGTTCATTGAGCTGAAGTTTTCGATGATCGCCCGCGGTCTTTAAATCGAAGTTGGCATGCTTGAGAGCCCAATACGCTTTGTGTTCTAGTTCAACTGGTAAGTGACACGCTTTTCCATAGACTAACTTATACGGAGTACATCCAATTGGAGTCTTGTAAGCGGTTCTAAAAGCCCATAATGCATCATCTAATTTGTCGGACCATGAGGCACGGTTTTCTCCTACCGTCCTCTCCAAAATTCTTTTGAGACCTCGATTCGTGACTTCAACTTGACCACTCGTTTGAGGGTGGTAAGGAGTCGAAAGACGATGGGTGACACCATATTTAGACATAACTCTATCAAATTTGTCGTTACAAAAATGGGTCCCACGATCGCTTATGATTGCTCTCGGAGCACCGAATCGGGAGAAAAGGGATTTTAAGAACTTAACAACTACCCTAGCATCGTTGGTGGGGAGCGCTTTCGCTTCAACCCACTTGGAAAGATAATCGACGGCTACTAGAATATATTTGTTACCCCTAGACGACGGAAAAGGTCCCATAAAATCAATTCCCCATAAATCGAAAATCTCACAAACTTGGATTGCATTTTGAGGCATCTCATCACGTTGAGAGATTTTGCCTTGTCTTTGACAAGCATCACAAGTTTTGACAAATTCGTAGGCATCCTTATAAATGGTAGGCCAATAAAAACCGGCATCAAAAACCTTCTTGGCGGTAAAGTTGGCACCATAGTGTCCCCCGGTGGGTCCACTGTGACAAGCTTCGAGAATTTCGAGAGCTTCTTTGCCATCTACACACCTTCGGATTATTTGATCCGCACAAGTCTTGAAAAGAAAAGGGTCATCCCAAAAATAATGTTTTACATCTTTAAAGAACTTGTTTTTCTCTTGAGTCGACATTCCTTTTTTAATGAATTTCCCCGCGTGGTAGTTAGCAAAGTCGGCAAACCACGGGGTACTTTTGTTTTTAGAAGTTAACACGTTTAAAGTCTCTAAAGGAAAAGTCTCAGTAATCTCTTTTGGATCAAAAACATTCTCGTAATCTCTTTTGGATCAAAAACATTCTCGTAAGGGTTTTCGAGACGAGAAAGGTGATCGGCTGCATAGTTTTCAGCTCCCTTAGTATCGATAACTTTAAAATCAAATTCTTGAAGAAGTAAGACCCATCTAAGCAATCTTGCTTTGGCGTCTTTCTTGTTGAAGAGGTATTTCAAAGCGGAGTGATCCGTGTAAACAACACTCTTTTTCATGATTTAGATAATGATCAGAAACTTCTTCAAAATGCGTAAAGCTATCGTCAAGCATTTTTTTCGGATTGATGTGGAATTAGTTTCTGCTTTCAGTATCGCTCTTACTTGCGTAATGAATTGGTCGGAAATGCTTCTCAATTCTTCTGCACTAGGAAGCTCTATTGCTTAATCTGCTTGCATCGCACATGATTTCAAAAGGTTGGTCCCAATTCGGAGCAATGATAATTGGAGCTTCGGTTACTTCTTTTTCAATGTTTGAAAGGCTTAAAATGCAATCTTCCGAGGAAATTGAAAGGAGTATTTTGTCTTCTAAAAAAGGAATATGGGTCATGGGTCGAGTGATTTTGGAAAGGTCTTTGATTTAAAATCTTTGATTAAAATCCGCGATGCCCGAGAACTGTGTTTCCTTTAACAGTCGTCGGTGAGGCAGCTTTGAAATTACATCTACTTTGGCCTTATCGACTTCAATTACCTTTTCTAGAAGATCTTATGTTCCTAAAACAATGCCTTCTTTATCATGAAGTGGGCTCTTTCCCATTTAAGATGCTATTTAGTGTCCTCACACCTTTTAAGCATTTTGTCTCAATTGGCAAGACATGAGGAAAAAAGAATCTCCAAAACTAAAATCGTCCATTAATAACCTCTATCATTTTTTTCTTATCATGTCTAGGTGAAAAAATGGCATCATTCATCACAGTTTTGAAAAGTTCCAGGTGCATTGCACAAAACCGAATGGCATTCGGAACGGTCTGTAGAAAGTTGTATGGGCACGTGAAAGTAGTTTTCTCTTGATCTTTAGGATCAATTGGGATTTGAAAATACCCTGAAAAACCATCTAAGAAACAATAAAATTCGTTGCCGGCTAATCGCTCTAACATTTGGTCCATGAATGGTAACGAAAAATGGTCTTTACAAGTTGCTTCATTTAACTTTCGATAGTCGATGTGCAAACTCTCTCCCCGTGGACTAATCTTGTAGGCACCATTCATTTCTTCGTTCTTGACAACGGTCTTACCACCTTTTTTTAGGAACACAGTGGATGGACTATCCGAGATCGGATAAAATCAATCTCGCGCAGGTCAGTAGTTTTTCCTATCTTCTTTCTTGATGACGTCGTGGATTTTAGGGTTAACCCTCATTTTGATGTTGGACTGGAAAGGTTCGTGAATCATCTCTCTAAAAGATTTTGTGAGAGGCAAAACTCTGGATCCTATGCCTCGGATATCAGAAGTTTCCCAAGCAATTGGCTTGTTTTCGGTTTTTTAGAAAGTTATTGAGTGAGGTTCTTTTCATCTTGCTCAATCTTTTGAATTATGTCTGGAAGCTTGCTATTTTCCTCTAAAAATGTATACTCGAGATGCGGATAGTAACTCTTTAAGTTGAATTTAGGAATTTCAACTTTGGTTCATTAAGAAGTAGTATTTTCGAGGTGAAGACTTCTGTGGTTCACATCAACTTTAAGATCTTTTTGAATTCCTTGTGAGTAATCTCCTTGGCTTGGGTGAGGTAATGGATCATTGTTGAGAAGTGCCTCAAGAATGAGAATGTCACCCTCGGGATCATAGTATGTAGCATTGAAAAACTGGGCGAAACTGGTTCATTCATTCGATTGCAAATTAAAACAGCATCGGCTTCTTCAAAGAGTAGGTAATTCGCTTTCATCAAACGGGAGTATAAGTGTTGGAGAATGAAGTGGAAACAATCAGAACGTAATACTCGGAAAAGGATTGTTGTTGTAAGCAACGGGAATTAGAAAATCCACTGTATTCTTGTGAATAAACTTTCGCAGTGACATCGATTAGATCAACCTTCTTCAATGATTCAAGATTGTTGTATGAAATGGAAGGTGCATCACCACATTTAAGAGTTAATGATTGATCATCATTCCTAAGAGTAATCTCTCCCTCGTAAACATCGATTAAAGCATGAGCCGTCCTAAGAATGGGTTCGCTTTCCGAGTATTAACGTACTCGAGATCGGCTATAAAATCAAGAAAAACAAAGTCGGCCGGAAAGTTAAAATTTCCCTACTTTGAGAAAAACATTTTGGGCTACACCGGTTGGTTTGGAAAATTATACGGTCGGCATTCTATACACTTTTTTGTTTCAGTTAGGCCGGGAGTTTAAGCTTTTTCCAATGGATAAAGGCATGAGATTTGATACTAGCACCTAAAATCGGCAAGGGCTAAATAAAACTATCGAACTCCGAAAAATCTATGGATGAGAAAATCGACGGGTGATCACCTAGCTTTTCCGGAAAGCTCTTTAAGGAACAAACGGTACTCAATTTCATTCTACGGCGTGTTGGTTTTTACTCAATTAACTTGTCTTTGTTATTTAACATTTTTAAACATCGACGCAAAACTTTGGCATATGGATGAGAGCATCGCTAAACTTAATTCAAATAAAGAGTTGCGAAAAGATTCTAGAAACTTTGATGAAAGATGTCATCTTTTTCACGTATATTTTGTTTGTTGGTCTCGCGTGTAAGGCAAATTAGGTTTGGCTTTGTTAGCAACAAAAGAAGGTTCTTCGATTGGTTTCTTTGTCTTTGGTTTGTTCATTTTGGACCAATGGAGGAGGTTGGATATCTTCGGTGCTCGGTAGCTCCGTATCCTTTGTCACCTCAGTTTCCTTTTCCACCAAGAGCTGGTGGAATCGTGGGGTCCATGAGTAGGAAACACCAATATGTAGTCGTGTAATTGCCTGGCTTCATTCTAGGATTGGTAATGGTATTGCTTGGTAAGGAACTCTTAAAGGTTGTAGGTTGATTGGTTTGAGATAGCTTTGCATGAAAACTGAGCATCATTTTCCGAAAATCATCTTGTTTCTTTTGAGAATCATTGTAAACTCTTTGAAAATCATTTTGGTTTCTTTGAAAATTATCCAACTTCATTTGCAAGTTATTCATATTCGCATCATTTGCTTTAGCATAACTTTCAAAATATAGTTTTAGACACTCTGTATGAACTTGTGAAAACGTTGAGGTTTAAGGTAAAGCTTATTAACCAAGGTTGATTTGGTTGGTGGTTGGTAATTGGTGGTGCTTGGTTAAACTTGATTTTGTTGTTTTTTTGAAGGTTTTGTTTAAGTTGGTTCCCACGGTTTTTGATTTGAATTGAAATTGTTTTCTTGGTAACGGTTTTGGTTGTTTTGGACATTTGGTTGATTGAAACCCGGTGGTCTCATTTGACTTGCCAAATTGGAAGGTTGGTTTCTTTGAAGGAACAAATTGCCAATGTGCTTTGCGGTTTGTTGAAATTGTTGGATGTTATCTTGAAAATCGCGGGCGTGATAAATTCGTTTCAACTGCGGTTTTAAAGGACAATGATTAAAATTGATGATTTGATCACAAGTTGTTGGGGGGGGGAACTCATACTTACTCAACCGCTTGACGGGTTGTGCGGAGTAGTAACAACTTTTAAAGCTTCATTTCATTCATCATTTGTTCATCTTAATAGTCATTCTTATCCATGAGAGAAGCGGCTATTTGTTGCATATCGAAAGGAATTATTTGAAGGTGAGAATTAGAAAGAGGGCATCGTACTCACTCTTGAATCACTGCCATGCCTCCTTGAGTAGTAACGAACTTTGGACTTGCTTTCAATAATCGCCTAAACCTTCTTGAGGCCTTTTGTCTAAAAAATTGCCACCCGCGGCAGGAATCTAAGGCATCTTATCGTTTGAATTCAAAGAATTGTAAAAAGTTATTCGAGTTGGTGTAGTTCCGGAAGCCTGGTGAGGACATTGACGAAGGGAGTCTTAAAACGTTCCCATGCTTCGTTTGAAGGTTTCGTTTGGCTCTGGGAAAAAAAAATTAGGTGAATTTTATTTCGTAGGTAAAGTTGTTTTTGTGGGTGGGAAGAATTGGTTTTTGATAATTTTGATACAAAGGTCGTCACCATGTGAGAATTGATCTCTTGGGAGGTTCTTTGTCTTATACAATCTGGGCTTTCCACGTCTAGAGAAATAGGGAAAGCAAAAGCTTTACCTCGAAGTTGTTCGGAACTTGGGATGTCCTAAAACGTTTGAAGTGAACTTCATTAAATAAAATCGAAGGTGATTGTGAGGGTCTTGTCTACCCGTAAACTTATTACTTTGCACAAGATTGATTAAAGGTTGTTTAAGCTCGAAATTGTTAGCATTGATCGGTGGAACAACTATAGCATCTTCATACCCTTCGATGGGTGCTTGTAACATTTGGCCAATCGTTCGTTCTGTCGGCCATCAGGAAACGTTTTGTTCAACAATCGGTTCTTCTAATCAAAATTTTTCAACAACAACCGGAAGAGTTTGTTGTTGTCGAAGTCTGCGAGATTGTGGCGATAGACGATGCGCCATTAAAAAAGAAAAAACTAAAAATAAAAAAAGCAAAACTTTTACACTAATTTTTTTTTACAATGAATTTTAACGGTTACACGAAAGAGACTTAAACCAAATAATCAACTACTTCACTGGTTCATGTCTTGAAAATTGCTTTTCCAGGTGTGAGCCGTTACTTCGTAGAGACACAAAATGGGCATGTGTTTTTTTAAATCTTTAGTTCGATTGGGGAACCAACAAGTTCACCGGAAATTAATTATGATATCAATCACCTCGTTTTGAGAACTGTTTATATATTTTGTATTTTTACCAATTGGTGATTTTTTATTTCTTAATTTATATAAAAGAAAGATTTTTTTATTATTTTTTATTTTTTCTATTTTTATCTTTTACGATACTAAAAAAAAAGGAAAATATTTTTTTCTTTTATCATTTTATGATTTTTTTAATTATAAACAAAAATGGAAACTTTCGAGGGTTGAAATGATCTTCAAACCAATTCAACAAACACCATAAAACGTAAGATCTTAATCACTAGTCCCCGGGCGACGGCGCCAAAACTTGATAGCAGTTTTATATACCCTAAAATATACTATAAAATAATATTCCACCAGAGCAATTAAGAAAATTACCAAGTTAATAAATTCACTCTCAAAAATATATATAATATAATATTAATACGGTTTTAAAACCGGACAAATATGAATCACCCGGGTTCGTTTCCCATACGGACCAGTGAAATTGAATCCTCGTTTAAGTCCGGATTTTTGATTTGAATGAGCCAAATGGATGATTTGATTTATTTATAACGCAACAATTTTTTTTAAAATGGACAATAAAAACAATTAAACTAATATGGGAAACAAAATTAAAAAACGCGACAATTTTATGCAAGTAAATAAATTTTATTCCTAAAAATTGAAAAACTAAATTTCTAAAAACCTAAGATACGGACACAAAAAGGAAAATTTTAGGAAAAAGAAAATATTTTTTTTTATTATTTTTGAATTTTGTTATGAATTTAAAAACTAATTTAATTAATTTAAATTCTTAAAAAATAGCAAATTAGTTTTCTAAAAATTTGGAAAAAATGATTTTTTAAGCTTAGAAAAGTTAAATATTATAAAAACATAAGTAAACTATTTTTAACTATTTGTATTTTTATAATCATATTTTAAAATTTAAAAATTTAAAGCTCGAAAATGAAATTTAAGATCTAAACAGTGTAAAAATGATTTTTCTGGATGTAAACCTAAAGCTATTTTTTATAAAACTAAAAATTATTTTTTTCTATTTTTTATGTATTTTATAAGATTTTACCTTTCGAAAAATGATTAAAAATAAAATAAAAGCTAGAAAAATCTGAAAAATTCAGGAAAAGTCCTAAACACTAACAGGATTATAAGAAAAATAAGAAAATCTAATTTGCTAAACGAATAAGCTCTCAAATTAACTTATTAAGCTACGACTTATTTATAAAAAAAAATTAAAACGTTATTTGTATATGTTGTTGCTAATATTTGATTTGGTAATATACGAATGGATGAGCTAATGTAGCAAACTGGTTAACGTATATGTGTTGTGTGTCGGAGGTCATGGGTTCGAGTGTGGGTAACACCCTTTTTTTGCCATTTTTTATTTTTTTACTTTTTTTGAAAAACTAAAAGTTGGGTATAAAGAAAACAAAAATTAAGCATTTTTAATTTAAAAAGGAATTAAGCTAAAACGACTAATAACATCAATAATCAGTCTTATCAATTAAGTGTCACAGGAAGTGGAGTGTTTGGGATTTATTCTCACATAAGAGCTTGTAACAAGCTCATTTTAAGCTCAAAATGAAAAAGGAAAAGAGTTCTAGGAAGCTTATGAGATGCTTAATCTATGTAGGAAAAGAAAATTAAGCTGGAAATACTTTTAAGCAACTGAAATTGAGCATGAACTAACCAAACTCAGAAAATCCAAAGCAAATAAGAAAAATCCAAATAAGCTAAAAATCCTTTAAAGGCAAAATCTTAGACTTTAAACTCTTTAGTGAATGATAAAGCTACTTATAATCTGTCTATATAAGCTATAAAAACTAGGATCATAAGCTAAAATTAACTAAATAACAATCTACTTAATTAACCTACTGTTTTTGGCTTTTGAGGTTTTTTTTTCTTAGTGACTAATGACAACAAATTTAAACTAGGAAAATGAGCTAAAAAATAAGATTAAAGACTTATTCTATATTAAGCTATAACTAAACTTAATCCTACTTAAATTTAAAAGCCTAAATCCTACTTTTACTTAACTAAGAACTAAGCTAAAAGTGACAGTACTAACTTCTTGTTAGCACTGTTGCACTATGCACAAGTGCAAACCAAGAGTGCAGGTTTCCTAAGGGAAATCCTGCACTTAAACACACTCAAATAGAGTGTATAAACACAATGCAAGCAAGATCTACCCTGTTGAGGGCTTAGATCAAAAATTTCACAAATGAAATTTAGAGAAAATGTACCCTGGTGCGGGAACACTTAAGTTAAGCCATAACTTTTGAAATTTTGAAATCTAACTCTTAAAAACTGATTTTCTATTAGTTTAAATTGAAAATGAAACTGACTCAAGTAAATAACACAAACTCCTCTTTGACTTTTGAGGTCAGAACACAACTTTAATCAACTCCCCTTTTATGTTGATTGACAGAATTTAAAATAAAATTATTGGAAATGAAATCTATTTTATGAAAAGCTTAAGACCAGATAATGCATAGTTTATATTATCCCTAATAAGCATGAATTAATAACTAAATAAGCAGTAATATAAGATTTAAGCTAATTTACCTATTTTTGGTTTTTTTTTTCAAGGTTTTTAAGACAAATATATGTAAATCTATGATTCAAACTAGGAAAGTTAAAAACAGATAAACAACTATGATGATTAAGCTAGATAAAACTTAAATATCACTAATAAGCAAAGAGAGTAAATTAAGTAAATAGCAATTTAAGCATATAAGCTATAACTAAGCAATTTAAACTAAAATTAGAGAAAAAAATGAAAAGAGAAACTTACTTGAACCTTTAGCTAAACAAAAGGGACCAATAATAGCAGTATAAGCTCCCTAGCTTATTAGTAAGCTAGGGTATAAGTCAATGGGGATCCTTCCATTTTAGATCCCCCTTCCATAAGCTTATAAGTCTAAATCCAAAGGTACTTAGAATTTAAGCTAATTTTATAGGGTTAAAGTATGATTAAGTTTAATCAAGCTCAAATCAAGAGCTTATAGACTCTTGAGAGCTTATTAGAGCTTAAAGGGCTTATTGAGGTTTAGCTTAATTCAAAATAAGGACAAATGAGGATATGAATATTATTAAAGAGATTTAGAGAAAGAAAATAAAACTGCATTTATTATTAAAAATGTTTGTTACAATATTTTTTTTAAAAGAAAATTACAAGATTTTTAAAGTAAAATTAAGCTAAAACTATCCTAAAAGCTACATGAAAAAAAAACTAGATAGTGTGTGTGAGATGTGAGGGTTATTTATAGCCTGCCTTGGATCCTTCTAGCCTTTTGGGTCATTCCCCCGCTCCTCTCAATCACCACCTTCTATTTTCCAAATCTTTTGAGAATGATTTGTGGTCGTTTGATCATCCTTGGGATTCACATGGATTGCCAAGCTGGCAATCCATGATGTGACGTTTGTGCTAGTTCCGAGAGAGCTTTTAGTGCAAAACCCACACCTCTTTGTGCTTTTACCATTGCTGACGTGGCCTCTTGGCTTGAGAGCTAATGAAGACTATTGATTTGACCTATTTGACCCTGCCATTGTACTTGTGAGCTCTTGAATTGACTTCCTTGCCCATCAATTCTCATTTGCCCTTTGTTTTACCATGGGAGTGAAAGGGGGACGATGGATGAATAGTAAATGGCTTCGCGCCCTTTTTCGACAGTTAAAAACTGTTATATCTTTGGAATATTACACAAATGGTCCTTGTCTTTCTTTCCTCTTTTTCTAGTTATAAATAACTTAAAGAAATTGCAAGTTTAGCCCTTGTGGTTTGTTATAAAAGGAAATGGGCTAAGGTTTTGGGCCTAAGGATCCGGGTAAGGCCCATTTGGGTTTTTAAGGCCCAATAAGAGGTGAGGGGCTATTTTTGGATTTTAGTGAAACTTGGAGGGTGAAAATGGAATGTTTTGGGTCTTGTTGACTTTAGTTGACCATGATTTGACTGCGGGTTTGACTTTTCTGGCTTCAGTTTTGAATCCTTGGCTTCTTTTTGTACTCTTCTGATTCTCGTGTCCGTGCTTGCCCGTTTTTGACTGTTTTCTTGTGATTTTTTGACATATCCATACCTGCATACACAAAACACAAATACAAGCATATTTTTGCCATTTTTGGTCTGTTTTAGGTTTAATTGGGTTCTTTTAGGTACAAACGGATATGTGTATTCTACACTTATCAAAAGCCAAGTTTCCTTCAGGAATAAAGTTAATGAGATTGGATCCAAGGCTACACAACATAATATTAAAAATGAATGAGTTATTGATATGTGACAAATGGAAAGTAATGAAGGCTTAAGAAAGTTTAAGTGTTATGTCGGGAGTGTATAAGTAGGATGATTAATGGTCTCCTTATTTAAATAGATTGGGACGCTTCTTCATTTAAATAGAGAAATTGTGAATCACCAAACCATAAGTTTATATTTTTTATTTCCATTGATTGGGATGCTTCTCAATGTAAATAAAGAAGTATAGATGAGTGGGCTTATGTGTTCTCGGTATAACATGAGAGGGATTAAAGAAGTAGGAGATGGGAGTCTTAAATTAGTTAGACGTCGTAGGAAATAAGATAGGCAAAATAAGAGTTAGAATACAACTTTTAGTAAGAGACTTTAGAGAAAAAGCTAAGTTTTAGACGTTAAGAGTATAGGACTAAGAATGGAAGTTGAATTGATATTATAGTATGCCTTATGGCATGTGATGTGTGTTTTTGCAAGATTTAAATTTATAATACTAGAAATTCCGATTTTGACTAAAAACATATTATTCGGGCAAGTATACCCTATTCGAGTGTAATATATTATTAGGTAAGTCCATATCGTTCCACGAGATTTGTAGCAATTCACAAACTGTTTATCAAGTAACAAAGCTAAATGATTGTCACGGATCAAATAGCCAAAATGTGTGTATAAAGCAAGCAAGAAACAAGGCATGATCCACATAACATAATAGATAGAGATAGAGCAAGAATTTATATAAACAAAGCATACAAGTCATATATGACAGGTAATCATAATAACATGCATATCTACCAATGATAACATAGAATCCTTTCGGCCTATATACCACATTATCACTAGTGCATTAAGAATGGTTTATATCAAATATGCATATATATGAGTTGCTCCCAACCTGGTCGGTCAACATAAGGAAGGGTCTTAAACATCATTCTACTTGGGTTGTCTATCATTTTACCACACAATTCTCACAAGCATGATATTGATTCACCATAGACAAACAGTTCAAAATATATCAAGACAATTAACCCTTTTGGCCTATTTCAATTGCAATGATATACCAAAAGATAAACAATGATCCAAGCAAAGATAACATCGAATTCATAAACATATATATTTATAAGTCATAGCAAAATTATCCAAATCTATGCATTCTATTAAAATGGAGTTTTGGCTGATGTCACTTTTAATACGTATCACTCAATTACTAGTTTGATGATGTAATAAATATGTCCTAACAATTTTGCATTATTTAGGAATATTGAAAACACGGGTATTTTACCTTTTTAAAGGTGAGTTGCAGAGCTGCAATGTCTTTTGCAAAAGTGACAACATGTGTGGCTCATTAAACAAGAATTTAAATTTCAAATCTCCTACCTCCTTATTAAACAACTTTGATTTTGTTTTTCAGTTTTTACCACAGATCTACATCTTCATTCTTTTCCAATTTCATTCTCCATGCTTTTTTAAAACTATTCTATTTCAATTTCATGTTCGACGCAGTACCCAAATCATCAATTGCTTCTGCTTCTAGGTTTCTTCATTTTTTTTTTCTTTTCTTTTCAGTGTTAGGTTTGGATGATCTTATTTTTGTTCTTGATAAAGAGACTCTTTATTTACATCAGCTCATATTTTGTTTCAATTTTTTAACATATTAGATGAAGATCTTTTGACTTTGGTTTGTACTGACTCTGAATTCAACTGTTTAATCTTCATTTTAGTAATTTAAACTCACTTTGGTTTTCTTATACTTTTGTTGTTTTTAGTGCCCACTAAGTGTTTGATTAAATGTGTATACACATTTAGCAATTTTACAGTTACTTTGCCATATAAATTGATACATTTTATGCTATGTTTCTTCTTTAGTTTTTGGTTAAAGTATGGATTTATAGATTGAGGTTGTTCACATCTTAAGGAATTTGGAAATATGTATTTTGCGGACTTAACATTTATGTTGTTCACATGTTTCATAATATGTAATGACTAAAAGGTGTTGTGGATATATACCTACCAGTTATAATTTTATGCATACTATAAATGCTACAACTTGATAAATTAATTATCTTTGTAACAATGTGTGTTTGTTTTTGCAGGTACAAGAATGATAAGTCACAGGTTACAAGAATAATGGAGGAGCTTTGATGCTAAACAAGGTATTCTTGTGAGCTTTTAATTTTATATACATTTTGATAAAAATGACTTTAGTACGAATCTATGTTAGGATTATGAAAAGTGTCGATTATGTGGTTTTATTATTAGACTTTATTTTGTTTAGTTTAATATAGCTTGTAATAAGGTTTATTATGCTTTAAGAAAGAAATAGCATAATATCCAAAGTCTAGGGACTAGTATTGTAAAATTAGAAAAATAAGGAAGAGAAGCCTCCCTCCCTTTGCCTATAAATAGCCCTCTAATCTTCATTAGAGGGTGATGCTCTTGTAAACAACTTTCATTTCCCTCCTAAATAAGATTTGAATTTTCCCTTCATTTTCTCTCATTCTCTCTAAGCTTGCATGTTGATATGATTGATTCAAGATTCATGTGACCTAAAAAGTGGTATCAATCGCCAATAGAGAAGTAAAGTGTTTGATTTGTGCGTGTTTGTGATCGACCGAGAATCAAGAATTGGTGGTTTCCGAATTCGGTAAGTACTATTGAGGGTTCGAGATTGAATTTGGCTGTGATTTCGAGAAATTAGACATTATTGTGATCTCGGAAGTGTTCATTTCATTCTCGAACGCGTGGATTTGATTTTTGGTAGAAGCTTCGCATTCTCGTTAGTGTGATTTTGCGTATAGGAACATTTTTTCTTGTAAATTTAGCAATTTCAGTACGAAAAATCAGTGTAATAGATATATTCGATCTTTTGGTTCTATCAAAAGTCGTTTATTAGGAATTCGGTATTAAACTCGGTATTGTCAAAATTGTTAAGATTCACAAATTCGGTTACATCGAATTTGTGATATAGGGAATTTTACTAAGTCAAAAATCGGTAATAAGCTTTACAAGTCAGTTTACACTTTCATTTCACGGTTTTATCAAGTTTTGAAGTGTTAAAAATCGATTGCTCAAGATTTACTAAAACTCGGTAATCAAATTCGGTTTTATCGAATTTGAGTTTTTAGAACATTTGGATTATCTAATTCATATAAATATTCGTTTTATCGAATTTGTGGTTATTAATAATTCATAATTGTTAGATTTTATCAATTTAGACCTACCGAGTTATAGTGAATAGTGTTACCGAGTTTGAGTAGATTGTAGGATACCGAGTTTAGTATTTGAAGATTTCTGAGTTTGACAGTGTACTATTCGAGAAGAGTATTCGTTGTTAGATTACGTGTTACCGAAATTGAATACTGTTACCGAGTTTGGATATTATCTCACAAATCTCACTCATATTTGTCTAAAAAGATCCAATCTTTGAATCTTAAGACATGTCGACATCCAAAACATACCCACAATCCCTTACAGAAGCTGGTTCTGAGACTAGGCCACCCATGCTTGAAAGAGGTAGTTACATACCATGGGCGAGTAGATTCAAACGATTTCTTAATCACAAGAGGGAAACCGGGAAGGGTACTTCTCAAAGCACTAGAAGTGGCCCCTTATGTGTTTAGACCATCACACCTACTAGGTTCACAATTACCAAGGTTGCAAGATGTAGACAATCTTGAAGGAGATGACTTATTGTACTATGATGCAGAAATGGAACTCACGAATATGATTCTTTTGTCTATTCCTAATGAGATTTACAATTCTGTGGATTCTTGTTAAGAACGGCCATGTGAAATGTTTTGGGATCGTGTTGAACGTTTGATGAGGGGAACTATACAAAACCAAGTTAACAGGGAGACGCGATTTACAAATAAGTTTGATCAATTTGTTGCTGAACTAGGAGAGTCACTAGTTTTAGTCTACAATCATTTTGCTCAGTTAATGAATGATTTGGAACGAAACAACATGAAGTTTTCAACTGTTTCAATTAACACAAAGTTTCTGAATAGTTTGCAACTGGAATGGTTGAAATATGTGACTCGAGTTTGTTTGGCTAAGAAATTGACAGCTGATTCGTTTGATGATCTTTTTGATTATCTTTCACAATTTGAGCAATTGGTTAATGCTTCAAGGACAAATAAGTTGGAAAAGTCTCATGATCTTTTGGCTCTAGTAGCACACACGGGTTCATCTTCTAGAAACACCTCTTCTTATTTATGTGACACATCTTCATCTGTATAGTTGATTATGATTGAGAGTTTGAGCTGGATGATGTTCACAACATTCTGAAGATACCCCTAAGCATCTGCTATGTTGTTATTGGCAAAGCCCTTACTCAAAACTTCTTCTAATCCTATAACAAACAATCATCTTCGTGCTTCGTCTATTACCAGAAATCGAGCAGTAGTTCAAGGTGACTGGTGAATATTCAAAAGCGAAATTCTGGTAATGTTGGAGAAATATCGAAGAAGCTTATGTTCAGGAGAAGTTGTTAAGGGATAAATGTACAAATGAGACTTGCAACATGTTTTTCAGATGGATTGTGCGAACTCCGTCATCAGGCAATTCTTCAACGGGTCCAATGCTATAACTGGGTGGAACGGTATTAGGCGAGGAATGTCCCAAAGCCAAGGGTTCGTGTTCGATAGTATTTCATGGGAGCAAAATGTTGTGGCAAAACAAGGATTGAAGACCGGTGTAATTCTTTCTGATGTGATGGAATGACTTTCTCTGTGCGGATGCTTTCAAGGAGGCAAGAAATTTGAAGGAACTTAGTGCAAACATATGCTTACTGGCCAGAATTCAACCAGCTGATCAAAAATTGCTGATGATGAGCCAAGCTTTGAGTCTGCATTTGTAAAGTGTCGAAGGTACAATTCTTACATCCATATCATTGAGAATGATGAACAAGCGTATCCAAACTCATAATAAAATTATTAACCTGTTACCATTGATGATGATCAATTAATAGAATATTCAATTTGATTCTGTCAAAGGAAATGTTAATAGTGGCAAAGTTGAAAAAGATACACATGTTTATGATCTGTGTGCATTAGAAACACTTGCTAGGAATGCATATGATGAAGCTGCATAACAACAAAGATTTGCTCATAAGGTGCAACAACAAATGAGGAATTTGATCAGTCTGATTGAGTTGTATAAGGAAAAGGAATCAGATTTGGAAAAACATAACCAAGGAATAAATCAATTATCTAAAAAGAATTTCTTGAAGCATGATGAAAAGGTTGTAAAACGTTTTTCAAAAAACAAGCTGACTTCAATTGTAATCGTAATCGAGAAGAAGTGAAATTATTCGAAATCTTGAAAAAACAACGAGATGAGTTGGTCAGAGGGGGTCCAAAACATTTCAAAACAGAAAAAAAATGAGGAATTACAACAATCACAGTTAATTTTAAAAGAAAATGAGTGGAAATACGAGGATAAGTATATGATATATCATGTCTTGAGGAAAAACTAAAACATGAATGTTGACATGTTTTTGAAAAATTGGTATTCATACAAGCAATGTTTTGCTCGGCAAAACCACTGTCTATTTATGATCAACAATTAAAACATGGTTTGGGGGATTGTATCCGAATATCTATTAACTAAGCTGTTGACTAACTGCTCTACAGCGGAAAGCTCAGTGTCTAAAGTTGAATATGTTGCATCTCTCGCTCACTCAGGGTACTATATGAAATTCCTTTGAATGTTAGAGTTTCTAAGAAAACTCTAGAGGAGGCTTTCAAAGTCAACAGAAAATGAATGCACTTTCTCCAGCTCGAGCTCTACATAATCCTAATTGCTGTTGCGAACAAAAACAAAATTGTTTAAGACAATTTGATTACAAATAATTAAATGCCTTTATAATGATTTTGTTCCTCAAAAGAATCATTTGTGGAAAACAAACATGCCCTTCTCAATCTCCTTATTCTCCCTTTGTTAAGTTTTTAGAAACAAAAACAATGTCAAGTGAGTTACCTTTGATTAATGGGTTATTAAACTCTCTCTCCCCCAATTACTGCTCTCCCAGTGACCCACCCCACCCATATATTCTCCCCCCACACTTTACCCCGATTCCCTTCAGCCTACTTTCTCCTAAACTCTCTCATAACTCCCCCTTAATATATAATATACAAAAATATAATAAAAATAAAATATAATACACCTCCAGATACCTACTCCCCCTTCAAAAATCATGATATAATATATATTAAATAAAAAAATAAATAATTAAATAATTAAAAATATACAAGTTGGGTTTGAAAAACTGTTTTTTGTTGATTAAAAAGAACTGTTAAAGGGGCAAGTATGTTTTTATACATAAAAGGAAGAGATAACTCTTATGCTTTTTTCGAGATCAGGTTAACCACTTCTTATGAATTACTGGATCCACTTTTGATGGATTTCATGAAATCTATTTCAAAGGGCACCTCGCTAGCTCTAGTGAATCAGTATCGATGCGCGGAATTTTTCGAGCAAAATGTATGTTTATCTTGATGAGATTGAAAGGCAAATATGATTTGTTGAAGATCATATTTTGGAAAGTATCACTCAACTTGATATGAAGGCTATGTGTTTTGTTTAACATCATGAATGTGTTGATATGTCTTACATGATGAACTTGAACAAGTCATAAAGAGAAATCTTTATGAGATTCAAGAGGGTTTGAACAGCAAGAATAATAAAAAATGCTTGAGAAAGCTGTTCAAAGATGTGAAAAACAAAGTGTAGATTTTAAGTTAAAATGCAACATGAAAAGAAAAACAAAAAATTGGATTTTTCGAAAGATAAAAAAAACTCAAAACACTCTTGATTTCTCTTGGATTTATAGAATACAAAAACAGTGAGGATGAGATGTGTCTTTGGATGTTAAAAGTACAATCTTGATTTAATAAAAAGAACGGAGATAATGCAAACTGGAATACAAAAAAGCTTTTTTGATTCAATCAAAAAAGACACTGATCTCAAACTCAAACGGAAAAAATGATGTGTTAATTACTCTTGTCTCTAAGAAACTTATGCTTATGGTGATATTCGTGCTGAGATATGAGAATCTTTTAGTAACCAATATCTGGGTATAAGCTTTTAGGGAATGAAAAAATGGTGGAAAATGGGTATGTCTGTGAATACTAAGTTTGACAAGACACATGGTTCTCAATCTTTTCTTTGTGTCACACCATTAAATAAAAATGCTTTTCAAAAGCAGACGGATGTTTTAAAAACAAAAGAAAACCATGTTGAGTCAAAATAGTCTCTGTCACTGACTTCACTTACCAAACAAACAAGGACACATCCAAATCACAAATGTTCATCTAGCCCTGGAATGCACAGGAGTTGTCACACAACAAGAATCATAAACATACAAGGTCTCAAGAATGTGTTATCTTCTACAGTAATGAATATGGCTACATCCAGTATTAGAGACCAAAGAGTAGTGATTCACATGTCAAGACAGTGTCTTAGATGTCTCTAAGAATTGAAGCAAAGATAGATATGACAGAAGTTATGTTAGGCAAAAATAAGCAAACGATAACTACTATTTGCTAATGTTGTGTCAAACAGGAGAATGTAATTGGGGATGTTGCTGTTTTTGAAAACGCTTCTAAAGCAAAAACATTTGTATATGTGTTTCTTGTATGAAAAGTGTTGCTAATTCCTTGTCTGATATTAAATGTGTTGCTAAGATAAATTGAATGTGCGTTCGAATGCTCGGAAGAACCTTTTCTGTTAAATTCTAGGATACCCAATTCTTCTGAAACTACTTTTGTAAGCCCTAAGACTAGGTTTTTGAGAAAGAGGAACAATCTAAGACTTTAGTCGACTTATGTAGCTTCCAAATCTAAGATTGATGAAGCAAGTGCATCAAAAGCTAGAGATAAGGTTTCTAGTGAGATTAAGAGGAAGAAAAGAAACATGTATGATAAACCATTAAGCCCATTCATGCTAAACAAGATTCGGACAAGTAGTTTATGGCAAAAATGGTTTGAATCACAATCAAATGTTGTGTGGACTCCTGTTAACACAAAGCCACATGTTCATATAATCTTCGGAATACGAAACACTGGTTTTTCAGTTAAGAGATTGAAGTTAAAATGGCCCAGCTGGTCATGTGTTTCCTCTTTCTTGTGTTGCAGGTAGTCCAGATCGTTCTATGGTTTTGTTGACAGTGGTTGTTTTCCCCCCCCCCCCCCCCCCCCCCCCCCCCCCCCCCCCCCCCCCCCCCCCCCCCCCCCCCCCCCCCCCCCCCCCCCCCCCCCCCCCCCCCCCCCCCCCCCCCCTAAGCATATGCTGGGGTGTCATTATTATGAGAAACTTCGTTGTAAAGTTCATGGGACCGTTCGCTTGGATAATGGACAACTATCTGCAAGCCTATTACAGGATATGGTGATTATATACATGACAATATCACTATTTGTCATGTATATTATGTTGAAGGTCTTGGACACAATCTCTTTAGTGTTGGACAATTGTGATGGAGATTTAGAAGTGGCTTTTCGTTCCTAAAACATGTTATGTTCTAAATCTCGAGGTGATGATGTGCTCACAGGTGGACGTGATTCGGAATTTATATACCATGTCATCTCAGACATGGCTGCTCTTCACCCATTAGTCTAATGTCCAATAGCAACCTCAACAAAGTCTTGGTTATGGGCATCGACGGACTGTCACATCTTATTTTAGCACTATCATGATCTTACCAAACTTGACTTGGTGACGTTTACCAAATTCAAAAATGAAAAGATATCTGTTGTTCTGCTTATGAAAAGAGGAAAAAGCGAAGGAAAGAAGCTTCTCATACCTCTAAATTAATTCCAAGTAATTCTCCAAATTGGAATTCTTCATATTGATTTGTGACGGTCAATGAGAGTAGCTTTGGTAAATGGAGAAAGAAAGTATATTCTTGTGTGTGATTGTGGATGATTTTTTAAGAATTTCACATGGGTTTATTTTCTTTCGTTCAAAGATGAAAACTCCAGAGATCATCAAGAAATCATTGCTCAAAGCTTTCAATTTGAATTACAAAGCCTAAAGTTGGCAAGATTCGGACTGATAATGGCACTGAATTCAAGAATGCATCTCTCAAGCTTTATTATGAAAGTTAGGCAATATGCTACAAGTTCAATTGCTCGCCACAACTCAGCAAATTGGAATAGTAGAACCGAGTAATCGTACTTTAGTTTTGAGGTTTGGTCGACACATGCTTATTTTTCAAGGTTACCTGAATTAATTCGGCTGAGCAGTTGTGCACAGCTTGTTTTCTCAAACCGGTCATCATCAACACCACGACACCAATAAACCCTTCTGGAGCTGTTACGTGGACGAAATCCAAATGTTGAATATTTCCATGTGTTTGGCTCATTGTGTTATCCGACCAAATGACGTGATGTTCTTGGAAAACGAAACCCAAAAGCTGACATTGAGTTTTTTATTGGTTATTTTCGGCAAACAATCAAGAGGTTTTCGAATATATAACCGTCGCACAAAAAGGATTATGGAGACTATTCATGTCAAGTTTGACGAGCTTACAGCGATGGCTTCTGAACACGATTGTTTAGAACCCGATCTTCAACGATTTAATAATCAAATTCTTCAGTGTCATTATATGCATAATTCTTTAATGGGATTGGATACATTTGTTCGGTCAAAGTTTGAAGATTATTTTGAGCGAAAAATCTTTTGATAATACCATAAATTCGCCAACTGGCATATTCGTACTTATGATCAAGAAGACTCACCCTCTACATCTTCAATCATTGTTGACACACATGAGGCTCCTCCTGTTGTTACAACATCTGACGAACAAACTTCTCCAATCTCTCTTCAAGAGTCTAATGAATTCAATCAAGTAGATTCTGCTGACTTTGATGGTAAAAATACTTTAATTGGTTCCATAGATTCTTGAATCATGAGGAAGGAAATGTGTCATCAACAAACAAATCTTGAAACCATTTCAATTTTCCGTGCAGAATTTTCAATCTAAGTTAACCCTCGGACTCATATTTGGACAAAAGATCATCCTCTAGACACAAGACATGTTGATGACCCTTCCAAACCTATATCGGACTACGGTCAACGGCTAACATATCCGTTTCTGAGGTTTGCATGTAATGCATTAACAGGTAGCAGATTGAAAATAAGATCATCAAAAGAAGCTATGGTTCACCGATCTTAGTTGATTTGAGTCTTATGGCAAGATGAGTTGAATCATTTGAAGAAGACTTCAAGTTGGGGAAGTGGGGATTCCATGACCAGGAGGAAATGAATGTTATTGCTCTCAAATGGCTTTTGGATGATATTAGTGTGATGCTGATACATTTGTGGTTACAGAACAAATCTTCGTCTGGTGGCTAAGGTTATAAGCAAGAAAGTAGGCTATTGATTTTAGGAGTCATTTGCTCCTGGTGACTCGTCGTGAGGCTGATTCGGATGTTCATTGCTTTTGTTGCTCATAGGAATATCACTATCTTTCAAATGGATGTCAAAACGGCTTTTCTTAATGGTCCTTGAAAGAAGAAGTGTATGTCAGCGAACCTGAAGGGTTTATTGATCATGAATATCCAAATCACGTCTACAGGTTGAAAAAAGCTCTATACGGTCTTAAACAAGCACCTCGTGCATCGTATGACAAATTGTTCACTAGACGTCACGGGGGGTGACATATTACTTGGTTCATGTATATGTTGGATGACATTAATTTTTGGGATCAACAAATCCAGATTTTCAAAAAGATTTGCAATTAATGAATAACAATTTTGAAAATGTTCGATGATGGGGGAACTAAAGTCTTTCTTGGACTTCAAGTTATCAATCTCCCCGTGGCATTATTCATATAAGTCAGTCACAATATGCAATGGGTTATTAAGAAACATGGTCTAGATATGATGTGTCTCCGAACCTCATGATAGTCCTCTTTTAGGTGGTCACACATCTGACATAACTGAGGGTGCCCTGAACCTACATGCATTATCTGTTTTATGTACTAACTTGTCCAACAGGGTTCTTGCCTTGGAGTCTATTAAGGATGCACAAGCTGCAGAGATCAGTGCATTGAAATCTAGAATCAAGAAGTTGGAAAAGAAGTGCAAGCCAAGCATCTCACACCACAGGGCATGGTTAAAGAGTGTGAACAGATTATCCATGAAGAAGAGATTTGGAAAGAAGGAGTCTGTATCCAAACAGGGGAGGAAAAAGTCCAAACCTGAATCAACTTTGGATGACAGTACTGTCTTTGATGATCAAGATGCAGATCATGGTATGGAGTACATGGAAACTAAGGAAGCTGTGGATGAGGGGAGGCAAAGTGGTGAAACTGAGGAGGTTAAGTTGACTGATGATACAGAAGTTGTTGAAGACAAGAGCAGTGGTGATAAAGGAGGAAATGCTGAAGAACTAGTTAGTACTGCTAGACCAGAAGTTAGTACTGCTAGACCAGATATTGATGCTGCTAGGCAAGAAGATAGTGCTATTGAGCCTAGAACTCCTCCTAAAACAACAAGTATATTTGATGATGAAGATATCACCATGGCTCAAACATTGATTAAGATGAAGGAAGAAAAAGCTAAGGAAAAGGAGTATCAATTAAAGATGTCAATGATTCTTCAAACATGCATAGATCTATCTAACATTGAAGCAAGCTTCCAACAATAGATCCTAAAGACAAAGGTAAAGGGGTCTTGAAGGAGTCACCAGTAAAGAAAGTCAAGAGAAGTGATCTGGATGCAGCTCAGATTGCTAAAGATGCTGAAATAGCAAGACTGGTACATGAAAAGGAGCTAGCAGAGATGGAAAGGGAAAGAGAGGAAAGACAGAGACAGGATCAAGCATCTATGGACTACATTGCAAGTTTATATGATGAAGTTCAAGCTAAGATGGATGCTAGTGAAGAGTTAGCTGCTAGACTACAAATGGAAGAGAGAGAGAGAGAGAGATGTACACAATAGAAGAAAGGTCAAAGCTATTAGCAAAATTTTTTGAAAGGAGGAAGAAGTTACTTGCTGAAGAAAGAGTTGCTGCTGTTAGAAACAAACCTCTAACAAGAACACAACTGAGGAGTCTAATGATGACCTATCTTAAACATACAGGTAAATATGACATTTGAAGAGATTCAGGCCCTATACATCAAGGAACAAGAAAGAGATGTAGATTTTATGCCTATTGGGTCTGAGAGAGATGAAAAGATGATTGATAAGATGAACAAGAAAGCAGCTGGTATGGATGAGGAAGAGGTTCCTGAAGAACCTGAAAGCACTAAGGTTGAAGTTAAGCAGGAAGGACGTGAAGAGGAAACTCAGGAAAGTATCAGGTTGGAGACTGAAGATAAAAGCTACACAGAGTCTAAAGGCAAAAGATGATTTGATCTTGTTTTTTTTTTTTTTTTTAAAGGAAAAGCTAAGAAAGGGTCGCCCGAGTATCAACGGTACTCGAGGATCGGCTATAAAATCAAGAACAACGAAGTCAGCGGGAAAGTAAAACTTCCCTACTTTGACAAAAATATTTTCGGCAACACCGGTTGGTTTGGAAATTGTACAGTCGGCTAATTCTAACACCATTTTTGTTTCAGTTAGGCTCGAGAGTTGAAGCTTTTTCCAAATGGATAAAGGCATGAGATTGATACTAGCACCTAAATCGGCAAGGGCTAAGTAACTATCAAACTCCAAAAAATCACATGGAATGAGAAATCGACCGGGGTCACCTAGCTTTTCTGGAAGATTTTTTAGGACAACCGCACTACAATTTTTATTCAATGGTGTTTTGGTTAACTCAATTAACTTGTCTTTATTATTAAGCATCTTTTTGAACATTGGAGCAAACTTTGGCATATGAATGAGAGCATCCGCGAAACTTAGCTCAAAGTGAAGATTACAGAAAATTTCCATAAACTTTGAAGCTAGGATATCATCCTTTTCACGAATCTTCTCTTTTACAAGTCTTGAAGGGTAAGGCAAATTAGGTTTGGTTTTTTGAGATAAAGAAGGCTCTTTAATTGGTTTTTTGTCTTTGGTTTATTCCTGGACCAATGGAGGTTGGATGTCTTCGGTGCTTGGTAGCTCCGTATCCTTTGTCACCTCGGGTTCCTTTTCCACAACCGGCGGTGGAATCAGAGGTCTATCGTATGAAACACCACTACGAGTTGTAATTACCTTGGCTTCGTTTCTAGGGTTTGGAATGGTATTGCTTGGTAAAGAACTTGAACTTGAAGCTTGGTTGGTATTGCCTAAATCATTAAACTTGCTACAAAGGCTTGTTAACAAACTTGTAACATTTGCCATTTGATTTTGCAAACCTTGATTTTGATTTTGCACATTCTTCAATATTGCATCGTTTGCTTTGACGTAGCTTTCAAAATCTGTTTTCAAAACACCATTTGTTGGAGGTTGGTAAGGTAAAACTTGATTGGTTGGTGGTTGGTATGGTGGAGCTTGATAAACTTGATTTTGGTTATTTTGACGGTTTTGATTAAAATTTGTTCCACGGTTTTGATTCGAATTGAAATTGTTTCCTTGGTAACGGTTTTGGTTGTTTTGGACATTTGGTTGATTGAAACCCGGTGGTCTCATTTGACTTGCCAAATTGGAAGGTTGGTTTCTTTGGAGAAAATTACCAACGGCTGCGGTTTGTTGAAATTGTTGGATGTTGTCATGAAAAACGGGAAAATCGTTTCCACCTCGAGTTAACGGACAATGGTTAAAATGGTGATTTGATCCACAAGTGACACATACTTCCTCAACTGCTTTGACGGGTGCAGGAGTAGTAACAACTAAAGCTTTCATTTCATTCATAAAACGCGACAAATAAACAAGTAAACTAATTTTAATCCCTAAAAATTTAAACTAAAATTCTAAAAGAAAATTTTAGGAAAAAGAAAAACATTTTTTAGCTTTTTAGATTAAAAGATATGATTTTTCTAAATAAGTTCGGATCCTGATTTGAATGAAGCAAAGATATTTTTGGAAAAGCTATTTAAAAAGCCACAAATAAATGACAATTAAGCAAGTAAACAAATTTTAATACCTAAAAATGTAAACTAAAATTTCACTAAATGAAGAAAAATTGCCAAAAATTATTAAAAATAAAAGCCTTAATTTTTATCTTTTAATAAAAGTTTAATTAAACTAATTAAAACCCTACCCTAACTATTAATTAAAATTTAATAAATTAATTAAAAACTAACTTAGGGACTAACTGTGAAAAAGACTAAAGGACTAACGGGCTAAACATTTAACGAGCAAGGATTAACTGGAAAACAACTAAAACATAAAATTTACAGGAATGGTCCCTGAGGACTACCCCGACAACAAACTAAGGACAGAATTAAGGTGAGATTTGAAAAGGGCTTATTATTAAAAACTTAAAAGAGCAAAGTTGGAGATTAAGCTATTATGAACAAATTTAATAAAAGAACCTTGTGCTGAAAATCAATAATAAGCTCAAAAAGAGCTTATCTTTAAGCTGTTTACAGAAAGTGAGGTTTTGGGCTTATTTTCACTTAAACAGCCATAAAATACTCAAATAAAGCTTAAATCTAAAAAGGAAAAGTGATCTAGAAAGCTTATGATGTGCTTATTCTAAAAATGAAAAGAAATTAAAGCTTAAACTACTTTTATGCTACTGAAATTGATCATGAACTAAGCAAACTCAGGAAATAAGCAAAGTAACACAAAATCCAAATAAGCTAAAAACCTTAATAAGCTAAACTAGACTCTAAAACTTTAAGGACTTATTAAACTACTTATAATCTATCTAATTAAGCTGTAAAATCTAGACTTAAAAGCTGAATTAACAAATTTAAATCCTAAAGATTCTAAGTACTGTTTTTGGAGTTTTCAGGTTTTTTATGACTTTTGACAGCTAAATTTAACTAGGAAAATAAGCTAGAAAATGTAAACTAAGATTAAATTTATAATAAGTTGTAACTATACTTAATATTACTTGAATCTAAGATCCTAAATCCTAATCTTACTTAACTAAAAGTAAAGCCAAATGTGGCAGTACTAACTTGTGACAGCAATACTAACTTTTAGTTAGTACTGGTGCACTTTGGTGAATTGTGGTAGCAAATTAAGCTAACTGATAAGCAATAAATCTAAATCCATTACCTAATCTATATTAAGCTACCTCTAAACTATATATACTACCTTAATTTGAAAAGCTAAGTCCTAAGATTACTTGGCTAACAATTAAGCCAAAAGTGACAGCAGTACTAACTTGTTGTTAGTACTGGTGCACTATGCACAAGTGCAACTCAAAAGTGCAGGCTTCCTAAGGGAAATCCTGAACTTAAACACACTCTACTAGAGTGTATAAATAAAGTGCAAGTAAGATCTAAGCCTTAGAGGGCTTAGATCAAAATTTCCACACCCAAAAGTCTAAGACAAAATGCCCTGGTGTAAAAACAAAGATAATAAGCCATATCTTTTTGAAATTATGAACTCTATCTTATAAAAACTAAATGAAAACTAATCTTAAATGAAAACTCAGCTGACTGAAACAAATTGCACAAGTGAAATTGACTTTTAGAAGTCAAAGTGCACTAAACCAAACACCCCTTTAAAGTATTGGCAGGTTTTAGTTAAAGCTAATTTTGCAAATCTAATTAACAAGTATTTAATACTAGATAAAAACTAGCTTAAAACAAACTTAATTAACAAGACTTAACAACTAAATAAGCATTAATCAAAGATCTATACTATTTTACTATATTTTTGGTTTTTTAGAGGTTTTTAAGACAAATCTATGAAAGACTAAGATCTAAACTAATTTAATCTAAAACAGATAAGCAACTAGGATTATTAAGCTAGTTAAGGCATAAATAAACACTAATAAGCAACTTTAATAAGCAAATAAGCAATAAGCAAGTATGTAGTGAAAATTTAAGCTAGAATTGAAAATGAACAAGAAATTTAAAAGTAAAACTTACTTTATCCTCTAGCTAAACAAGAGGTCCAATAATGGCAGCTACAAGCTCCCTAGCTTATTAATAAGCTAGGGTATAAGTCCTTGGGATCTCTTCCAAGTTAAGATCCCCTTCCAAAAGCTCTAATCCAATAAGATCCATGATAGATTTAAACTGATTTAAGGTTTAGGTAAGATTAATACTGAATTCAATAAGCCCTATTTCAGCTTATAGACTGAAAGAGCTTTAAATGAGCTTATTAGCTTATTGAGACAACTTAGCTTATTAAGAGAGTTTATGAAAAAGGAACTTGGAGAGATTTAGAAAAGCTGAATTACATTAATAAAAACTTGCTTACAATACTTTTAAAGGAAAATTACAAGATAAAAAGGAAAATTTAAGCTAGGAAAACAAAATTTAAGCTACCACTAGATTTAAGCTACTCCCTAATTACTCTCGTGTGTGTGAGAGTGAGACCCTTTTTATAGGCTCTTGGTGAAGCTTCCAGACCCTCTTGCCTTGCTCTCCAATCATTCAATCTCTGCCTTCCATTTCCTTCAATCATTTGATCTATGTTGTGGGACGTTGGATTAAATTGTGCACAATTAAGGATTGCCAGCATGGCATTCCTTTGATGTGACATTGTGCTAGTTCTCTGAGTGATTTAGCACAAAATCCCACCTTCCTTGTGTTTCTTTGCTATGTCCACGTGTCCTAAGCTTGAGAGTGAGCTTAAGAATCCTTTGATTAGACTAATTTCTCCCTGCCTTTGTGCTTGAGCTTCCTTGAATTGACCAATGCACCCTTTAATTTGAGAAACCCCTTTGATTTGAGTAAAAGGTAACTTAGGGACGACGGGTGAATAGTAAAAGGTTTTGGCGCGTTTATTTGACAGTTAAAACTGTTATAGGTTTGGGATGTTTGCACAAATGGTCCTTGTGGTTTCATAAAAGGGTGTAGGTTTGGTTAATGGGCTTATGGATCCGGGTAGGGTCTCCTTGGTTTATAGAGGCCCATTAAGCTTTCCTGGGCCCAATAAGGGTGGAGGGGACATTTTTGGACTTTTGTGAGAGTTGAGGGATCAAAGTGAAATATTTTGAGGATTTGTCCTTTTGTGTTGACTTTGTTTGACCATCTTTGACTGACTTTGATTGGATTTGACTGAGGCTTGATATTTCTGGCTTCGGCTTTGGATCTTTGGCTTCTTTTTGTACTCTTCTGATTCTCGTGTCCGTGCTTGCTCATTTTTGACTGTTTTCATGTGATTTTTAATATATCCGTACCTGCACACACAAAACACAAATACAAGCATATTTTTGCCAATTTTGGTCTGTTTTGGGTTTATTTGGGTTATTTTAGGCATAAATGGATATATGTATTCTACACTTATCACTTGGTAAAGGGGTTTATCGAGTTCTTGCTAAAAGTTATTGATCTCCTCCATTTTCTTTGCAGCTTGAGCAGGTGGACAATACTTGCTTAGAAATTTTACTTTCAGATCTTCCCAAGTTTTAATCAAACCAGATGGTTTGTTTCTTAGCCAAAGACTCACGTCTCCAGTTAGGGAGATAGGGAAGACTTGAAGCATTACTTGATCTTGAGTTATATTAGGAATATGGAATAAATTGACAATCTTAAGAACTTTCTCAATATGTTTGTTTACATCTTCATTATCTGAACGACTAAAGGTGTTGTCACGTAGTTCTTTGAGAAATTAGCCTTTTAGTTCAAAGTGATCTTTGTCATCGATTTTAGGCCTAGCAATGCCTGATCCATAGCTTGGGTTTTGTTCATGTATTCTTCCATGGTTTCCGCCATTGTTTATGTTAATTCTTCCTTGAAATTTTCTTCTAGATCAGAAAATAGATTGAATTTAGGCGATCTTGATTCGTCAAGACTTAGTGGATTGAAAAGCTTCCTAGATGAGCGAAATTCTCGTTCTGGATCTTTGAAAGGCGTAAATAGTTCCTTTGTTGAACTCCTTGTCATGCACTTCCTGAAAAGAGGATAAACAATCAATAGGATAGGCTCAGGAAAAAGAAAACACAGAAAATCAACCACAAAAATCAAATATGAAGAATATTATTATGTTGTTGTATTAGAGCCGTATTCAATTGATCTAAATACGCCGTATCAGTCTACTGAATGGATACGCTATATTGGATAAGAAAGTTAGATACGACGTATCCAATTAGAGTGAATACGCCGTATCAAGTTATCGACTAGAATAGTGTATTAAAAACAATTAAAACACATAAATAAAACAAGCAAACAATTAAAAACAAATACCTAAAATTTTATACTAATCTAAATTACACTAATTAATCTAAATTGCACTAATTAATCTAAATTACACTAATCCTAGGGGTTAGGTTAATCTAATGTTAAAAACCAAAATATAAAAATCAAGATTAAAATTTCACTCCCCGGCAACGGCGCCAAAAACTTGATGTGTCGACTTGTAGGTGTTATTTATATTTTCAAGTTTTAAATTTATATTTGGCCAACTTTACCTAAAACAACACTTTAACGGGCCGTGTACCCGATCAGATGGAGTTTCGTGGTAAATAGGGTGTTGATCACTAAGAGCGAGAACTAATCTTTTATTTTATCAATATTTTGGTTATCTAAACTAAGTTAATTTTTTTTAGAACGGCTTGTTAGTTGTTAGTGGTTCAAGTCCAGCAGTGACATCCAATTGGGCAGTATGTTGTACATTGAACCCGCCTGTACTTCCTCTTATTCTGCCTGAAGGGGTAAAAGTCTCGGGTGGGACTCGAACTTGAGACCTCCCCTAGCCAAACATCCCCTCCCCAAGCCCCTAAGGAATCTTGGTGGCCAACTGAGCTAGCCTAGTTGGTTACTAAGTTAATTTAAACTATGTTAATTCTATTTTACGTTAAACCTATGCTAAACCTATGTTAATTCTAATTCTAACGGATAAGAGGGTTTTTCAGTTTGAGAGACTATCACGGGTTTTGTGGTAAGTTAGATCAATTTAAGACACAATAACACACGCAAGCAGACAGACAAAAGATAGAAGAGTGGTCTAGCCAAATATAAAAAAACTGTTTAACCATGATTAATCCATTAAAACGTTGGTTTATTTATTTAGTGCAATGAGTGCTTTATGAACATGATCGTCTCCTAAATAGATGTGAAGACCGCGTTCTTAAATGGCATACTGCGTGAAGAGGTCTACGTTAGTCAACTGGACGGGTTTGCAGATCTAGAGAATCCCAATCATGTGTATAAGCTGAAGAAAGCCCTTTATGGCCTTAAACAAGCTCCACGTGCTTGGTATGATTTGCTCTCGTCATTTCTACTCTCTCAGAAGTTCTCAAAAGCCCACAAGGGAAATCCGTTGATCCTATACATTATCGTGGAATGATTGGCACCCTTATGTATCTCACATCCAATAGACCAGACCTTGTATTTGTTGTGTGCATGTGTACCCGGTATCAGGCAGAGCCTACCGAAAATAACTTACATGCGGTTAAGCAAATCTTTTGATACATAAGAGGAACCATAAATATGGTATGTGGTATTCAAAGGATTCTTGCATTGCTCTAACAGCTTTTGCAGATGCTGACCATGCGGGTTGCCAAGATACCAGAAAAAGTACGTTTGGAAGTATGCAACTATTAGTTGATAGATTAGTGAGCTGGTCGTCAAAGAAACAGAAGAGCACCGCCATATCTAATACAAAAGCTAAATACATTACCGTGTCAGGATGTTGTGCTCAAATATTTTTGATGCAATCATAATTAACTCACTATGGCCCTGTGTTCAATAAGATACCTCTGTACTGCAATAACAAAAGTGCCATTGCTCTATGTTACAACAACGTCCAACGCTCCCAATCCAAGCATATAGACATCAAACATCACTTTATCAAGGAGCAAGTGGAGAACGGGGTGGTTGAGTTGTATTTTGTCAGAACAGAGTATCAACTGACATATATTTTCACCAAGCCTTTAGCTCGAGAATGATTGATTTTCTCATCAACAAGCTTGTTATGAGAAGTATGTCTCTTGAGACTTTGAAAAAACTGGCAGAGGAAGAGTAATGGTGGTAAACTCTTCACATATCCTTTGTATCATATGTATATAAGAAAATTAGAAAAACCTAAAAAAAAGATTTTTCATTTTATATAAACTTTTCAAAAAGAAAATACAAAAATATAAAACCATAAAAAGAAAATATAAAATTAAAAAAATCAAAAAATATAAAAATATGGTGTTCTTGACATGTCTTCTAAAAATCGATAACATTTACGGCCTTAAAAATGTCATTCAATAATGATACGAGGCTGTAAATAAAGTTTGAGCAGAAGTTCAATTTGTTTTCAAAACATGTCAAATGGCTTGCTATTATTTCAAATAGCTACCCGGTCCTCAACTTAAAGGCAAGTATTTGGCGAAAAAGAAAACTTGACCTCACAATAGGAAATTCATTTTTCTCAGGTATGAATTACTTGATATTCATACAAAGGATTGTGTTTACTTTGCAACACAGCCCGTGCTTCCTAATCAAATAGGTGTACATGTCAGTGCATTTATTTATAAAAAACGAGAGAAATCTTGTTTTTATTGGTGTTGTTTTTTGAAAAAGAATTAAACATATCAGTTTCTCATCAGAAAAGATTTTAAAAGAATGTTCTATCACTCAAACAATGTCTACAACTCTTTAAATAGAAAATAGGACATTATTTAAGAGGGAGAAATAGTCAAATTCTTTCAAAACTGATTTTTCAAAAAGTCATCTCAGAATAAAAAGGAAAAAGGTTTTAACTATAACGGATCATCATTTAAAGGGAAGTCAATATCAGTTTAACTCAAAAAGGACTTAAGATGTTATTGGTTTTAACTTTTAGGGTCCAAATGGTAAAATATAGGACTTAAATACTAAGTTTTCATCTTAAGGGGCTTATAATGTTATTTCTATAACTTGGTTAGGCTTAATAAAAAGGTTAAGATGAAAATAATAGAACTTACAAAGTCCAAGGACCAGTTTTGCCATTTTTTGAAACTCATCCGGTTATAACCCTTTTGATAACACATTTCAATAACTCACACTTAATTTAAAATCTAAATACCACATACACTCTAACACATTTCGCTCAATTCAAACTGAAATTCAAAACTCATTTTTCAAGCTAAAAGGTACACTCTATTATGTTTATTAACTATGTAACATCTCCCTGGTAAAACAAATTGCATTATAACTCCTTTTACACCCGTAAATCGTTATAAAACAAATTAGGGTTCATAAGTAAAAAGTTAAGTCTTTCATTAATTGATTGAGGGGTTTTATTCATAAGGGTGCGTCTAATCTTAGTGTGAAGTAGTTTTTGAAAACATTAACACATTCGTGTCTTATGGTGAATTTTGTATTGATGAATGATGCGAAACACGTGTTCATGTTTGAATATTTGTGGGTCTGTGTTAATTAGTCTCCAGGATGCTCTATTATGCCTTTGTGACTAGGTTTTGGCCTTCTTAGAAACCTTTTACTTGGCAAAGTTGTTTTCTATGCTCGCTAAATTTAAAAATGGTATAAGTTTGCTTGTCTGATGTTCAAAATGTGTTTGTTAAATGTTATATGTCCAAATGTGAACTAATTGCGCCTCCTAGATATCCTTTGTCCCTTATGAAATGTGTTCCTCACTGTTTTAACTCAAAAATTATCATGGTATGCTCGTTTGTTGTCTAGATCTTGCATTTATGGATTCTGATATGCTTAGGTTTGATGTGTGATTGTTAGAATTAAGTTTTTAAGGTTTTGATTGGAAAAATCTTAGTTAAGAAGGATTTGATGAACACCAAATATGCTATGCTTGAACCAAGCAAAATATGTTAGGTTTATCTGGGCGAAACATGCCAGCCATCTCTGTGCGAAATATGTTAGGATTGAACTAAGCGAAATATGTTTACATTGTCTGTGCGAAACATGTTAGGTTTCTATGTGAAACATGTTAGCTATTACTGTACGAAATATGTAAACCAAGCGAAATATGTACATGTTCACATTCCAAGCGAAATATGACAAAATATAAAAGGAAACTCTGCCCAAATTTCTTTAAAATTTGTGTAATACTTGTTTATAATGTCTTATTAAATCTATGTTTCAACTGAATGTGTTGTATTTACCCTTTGATTGAATGTTTTTCCTAAGTTCTCTTGGACTTGTGTAGTTGACCTTTTAGTTGACTTTGACTATTGACCTTAGTTGACTTATTCTTAGAGTGAATTAATACTCTCATGTTTGCATGAAACCTAAACATATCATATTTCTAAATCAATCATATCATCAAGGATAACCAAATTAATCAGTAAAATATATTTGTTGCGTATATAAACTCTATTGGTTAATTCTTAAGCAAAATCATGAATCAACAAGAAATTCAACAAGTCGTTGCTCGTGATAAAAAATGGGTACCATCTTTTGATAGAGTCAAGATTAGCTCTACCAATATGAGACTCGAAACCATTGTACCACAAAAAGAAGAGACATTTCAAGTCATTATTGATGTGATCAGGAACTCCACGTGCTTCAAAGCATTCACTATCTCTGTAGAAGTACCTAAAATATTCATGCAGCAATTATGGTACACTATCAAGAAGGTCCAAGGCACAGATTCTTATGAATTCTTTTTGGCCAAAAAGAAGTGCAGAGTCGATGCTAAAGTCTTTAGAAAGATTCTAGATATCTATCCGAGGGTTGAAGGTAAAGAATTCACTTTATTATCCTTGGCTACAAAGGTCCACTACACAAGTACACCAACATGTATGTGGATCACATGAGTCAGCCATGGAGAACTCTGGCAACAATTATCAACAAGTGTCTCTCTGGGAAGACTGCAAGAAATGATAGACTAAGAAAATCCAGAATTGACATAATGTGGGGCATGTTCTACAAAGAGAATGTCGATTATCCTGAGTTGATTTGGGAAGACTTCACTTTCCAGATTGATCACAGGAGGGAAAGAAAATCAAGACGTGAAAATATGCCATTTCCTCGATTCATAAAAGTCATCATCATTCACTTCCTCTCACAACACAAGTCTCTCTCCAACCTTAACTATCAACACTATAATACAATCAAGGATGATGGTATCATAAGCAGACTGAAGTTTGTCAGAATTAGAGAAGACAATCAGGACTATGGACTACCTATTCCTGATGTAATGCTAAATGATGCAATCAAGCCGTCAGAGTCTTACCAGATGTTCATCAAGTATTCCACTGGTCAGATTCCCCCTAAGAAGAGAAGAGGCAAAGGTTCACAATGAAGAAGATTTTTGATGTCTCTTAGGAAACAATTGATGTATCTAAAGAGTCTGAACCTGAACCTGCTAAGAAAAAGACTGGTAGCAGAAGTTCGAGAGGTGTAGTCACTCAAGACACTCAAAGTGCTCCAAATCCAAAACCAACTGTTTTAAAGATTAAGCTAAAGGGTGTTCCATCTTTAACTCCTGAAGAACAAGAAGTTGCAGACATTATGCATGCTCTCAAAGAAAGCAAGAAAACCAGCAGAAGACAGCCAAGTACTGGTGGCTCAAGAAAAGGAACTGCTAGGATACAAGGGGTTCCCAATGAGTCCACATTTGTCTCTGCTACCTCACATGAAGGAACCGGTACTAAACCAGGGGTTCCTGATGAGGAAAAGGATATATCTGAAGCAAATGTTATTCTTGAATGGGGGTGAGAGAATGAAAGTGAACACTTTGATGATTCTCAACTCATTTTGGATGACGAAGAGAAGAAGGATAAAGATGGTGATGCTGATGACGAAGGTGATGATCATATCAGTATGATGTGTCGTTATGTGGTTGTAAATTATGATTCAAGTTTTAAATTTATATTTTACCGACTTAACCAAAAATAACACTTTAACGAGCAGTGTACCTGGTCGGTGGGAGTTTCGTAGTAAGTAGGGTGTCGATCACTAAGAGCGAGGAACACTTTCAATTTATTAATACTTTGGTTTTTCTAATCTAAGTTAGTCTAATCTATGCTAAACCTTTGCTAAACCTATGTTAATTCCTAAATCTAATGGATAAGGGGGGTTTTCAGCCTGAGAGACGGGCACCGGTTTAGTGGTAACTAAAATCAATTCAAGACACTAAAACACACGCAAGCAAATTAACAAAAGATAAAAGAGCGGTCTAGCCAAATATAAGAAAACTGTATTAACCATTATTAATCCAATCATAACGTTGGTTTGTTTATTTAGTGCGATGATTACTTATCTCGATGCGGCATATAATTCTTAAGACTTAGTCACGTAGAATACTGTCACAAGTAAACGCATCCGCATAAAGCATCCTTATTTGCTGATTATAATCTATCTTAGGGATTAAAAGAATGATGATCTTGTTAAACCCTAGCTCATAGATACTTTACCTACATACTGCTTAATGGCAATTCATATACTAGTAGTCCACTAACCAAGTCTTTACCAATTAATCGAGAATGTACTCGTTGATACCAATGTTACCTTATGGTCCAACTAAACTCGCAATCTAAGGTTAAAGATAGGTCGTTAATTCTGATCCTATTGGTCTAGATGTATAAATCATGATATGGAGAGCTATCCCGGCATCTAAATTACCTGGTCTGTATCACTAGATCCAGTTGAATAATAGGTCGCATATAAAACTACGAAAATAAGTATATTGATAAACATAAACAAGCAATCAACGATAAATTAAGAAATCGAGATAAACAAACCAAACATTAAGATCTTTATAATAATGGCTAATACCCGAAGGTATTAGCCTTCAAACGTTATAATTAATACAAGAGTAATGATTTAGCCAAGGTAAACTAACTGAGTTAACGAATGATGCCAAAAACTAAACGATTACGAAAGTATAAGAAATTACACGTTGTCTCTTATGGAATTAATCGCGTTGCTCGACCTCTTCTGCTCTTTTTCTCCTCTAAAAATTGACTTTTATGGTTTAGGTATCGAGAATATGATTTAGCACACTTAAAACTCATTTTTAAGTTTTCAATTTATAGGGTCTAGAATATGGTCGATACAACATATCCAAAGTCTTAGATACGGCGTATCCAAAGTCTTAGATACGGCGTATCAGGGGTTTCTTGAAGTAGGGACCACGTTTGATATCTTCCAGAATATTTTATTTCCATATAGCTTGAATACGGCATATTGCCTTCTTCTGGATACGGCGTATTGGATCTTGTTTCCTTCTTCTGGATACGGCGTAGTGAATATCTGCTTGATCAAAAACCATAAAATATACACGAATAAAAACCTTGTACAAACCCTAGATCAAGAGCCCCATGGCTCTGATACCAATTATAAAGTCTGTTATGACCCCTTAGATCGTTATTAAGACTCATCTAGGATATTGTAAAAATGATTAATAAACTTGCATAGAGGAAAAATAACACAAAAATCAGAGTTACTTCAAGGTTTTCTTTATTGACTATATCCCCAAGATCAAATGATCCTTGGGGCTAAAACTAACTAATACATAAACTAATAAACTAAGTAATACACACATGCTTTCTTTGGTGTGTCTAGACTCTCATTGGAGAGTTGTATGTTTTTGGATATGCTAAAACAGACGCCCTATGCCCTTTATATATAGGGTTTACAAGAAACCTTAGAGTACACAGGAAGCTAAGTAATTTATCACATTAAGTCCTTGTTGTTTCATCTTTCTTCATTTATGCATATGTAGTTTTGTAATCATCAAATCTGTAGATCCCAACAAGCAGTACTATTAATCTTGAAAAACTCACTGGCAGCACTAATCACGACTGGCAGTATTAATCTTCATTAGAAGCATAAACATTAGCATTAACATTCGAGATTACTACTAGCAACATTAAGTCTTGGCAGCACTATACTTCTATTGTCAGCACTAAATATACGAGCAGTACTAAGTATATCATGGCAGCACTAACATATACTTCCAATTATCAGCTTATATGTCTTCATAGCCCAAACAATCTAACACAAGCTTCCATAATAGTAATACTAGATACTTGCCAATAATGTAACCAATCAAAGAAATACCTGCTGCTTCTTCTCCTGTCCAAGAATCAAACACAGGAAACTTTCAAAGCTTAGGGTTTCTTAAAAAGACACCTCCAACCAATCCGACAATCAAACAATAGCATGATCAGTATGTGAACAACGATTAAGATATACATGTTTCTGTACACTAATTCACATCCCTAATGCCCATAAAACATCCAGAAGCACAAAACCCTAAACGTATGATCTTCCTTGACGTCGAAAACATTTGCTATCACGAACCAATCAACCGAAACCTTGCAATAAACTTCAAGTATTTTAAGTTTGCTAAAAAGCCAAATGCTTGTTATGAATTCTTCTTCTTGCAAACTCGTGATAATATGGAATCCTTGTGAATCTTGTCTTCTAAATCTTGTCATGGTTATAGCAATATTAACTAAAAGAATCCAAATCAAATCACCAACCAAGAATGTGAAACCCTTATTATGAAAACCTTGAATTCATGTAACAAAAAACCAAACTACTGTTTTACCAAATTAGGGTTTATAACAAAACCCTAATATTACCGAATTTAACCTGATTACCAAAAACATAAACTTTTGATTTACCGAATTTGCCAAAAACCCTAGTTTCACCAATTTTGCATATTCACCGAATTTGAAGAAGAATAAGAAACTCTAAACTCTTTTCTAAAAAACCTTGAAGATCCTAGATCAAGAGCCACATGGCTCTGATACCAATTGTGGAGTTTGATCTAGGCTGATCTAGGATTATAAATAACAATGAACATAAATACGAATTTGCACAGCGGAATATAATCAAGACAATGTTATTTTAACAAGGTTTTTCATTACATACAAGCCCCAATTCTATATGATCAGTATAGAATGATTACCTAACTGTAACAGGATCAAAGACACTTTGATCTTGAGGCTAAACCACATACTCTAGACATCTACATATTTTCTTGTGCACACATAAACTATGTCTAGGGATCTCTTTCTATAGAGAGTCTATAAGACTTACAAAGGAATCTTAATTGTATTAGGAAACTAAATCTTTTCCTAATCTTTGATTTTTATCTTGTAAGGAGATCTTTTAGAATCCTCCATCTTTTGTAAAATTCCATATTGTCAATTTAGATCCTTGTTGTTTCATTCTTTTGTTCTTTTGTATCATTTTTTTTGTATCATCAAATCAATAAATCCCAACAAAACATTTGGAAACGAATAAGGTTAAATCCTCTCAATATCTAACAAGGGTTATTGTGTGCAGGTTATGTATCAAGTAATTTCACAAAAGTATGCTTGAATTTTTTTAATTTGAGCATAATTTAAGCATTTTATGTGAAAAATAGGACAAGTATCATTCTAATTTCCATCCCTCTACTTGAATTATACAATGTCCTTGTTGTATAGATAAAACATTAAAACAGGAATTAAAAGAATTAGAATGAGAAACTCCCTTGATATTTTGCTTGGTAGATTCTCCAAGTTGAGTTTATGAGCAAGAACGTATTGAACAGCCGTCTTGAAGTTTCAAGACTCCAACACTTCAAAATTTCTAGATCGTAGATTCTCTACCAACATTGTCAATTTCTTTTCTTTCAGCGAGGTCCTATGCAAATTATAGGAAAAACGATGCATTCCTATCTTGATACCTACGGTTAATTTAAACGAAACTAAATACTAAATACGGGTCAGTCTGTTAAATACGCCGTATCATGTGCATGAATACGCCGTATTGAAAGAGCTGAAAATAATGTTTAAAGTGTATAAAAATAAAGGACTGATAATGTCCAAACAATCAATACGCTGTATGGTATGGAGCGGGTACGCCATATTGATGTTTGGGAAGACAGACTCAATAAAAGTAAATAAAAATCTGGGTTGTCTCCCGGGAAGCACTTTTGTTTACAATGAAGTCTTTAAGTTAGACTTTTCTTCATCTTCTTTTCATTCCATCTCATGCACGCTAATGTGCCCGCGTGTGAGCCATTCTTCCATCTCCATATCTCAGACATATTCGGGTCCCAAGTTCAAGACCCCATTATAGAAACTCTTGGGCTTTTGGTACAAGTGCGAGATCTCATTCATCTTATCTTCTTCGCTTACCTTCATTAATGGTGGGACCTTATTGCATTGTTTATTAGTGTGGTGTTTAAACCTCGGATGGGATCGCACCATTTGGTAAGTTACTTCTTCATTACCATTGTGAATGGTAATCATTC
>BQNB010032234.1:0-53335 GCA_026074375.1 Tanacetum coccineum | reverse complement strand
AAGTGAGTAAGAACAGACACGAAGAAGGTGGAAAACGGGATACGGTAGTTGGCATAATCGAAGAATCGGGTATACATTCTAACTTTACCAGCTGGTCTTTCATGAATGGTGGCATCAGGGCTTGGCAACTCGAAAATTGAGGATGAACTTCCTCCGGAACAAAATATTTTGCACAAATAGCATCAAGGTGTTCTTGTGTGAGAACACATTTAATGGACGTGATACTACCAATAATAAAAGAGAAGCAAATAGGTTAACCTGAATGTAAACGAAGTTCTAGAATAAGAGATGCTGTGCAAATAAGGAACCTTCAAGTTTATCAACAATGGTTAAAAAGTGAAAGAGGTAAAAAAAGAAAACAGTGAAGCACAAATCGACTATTTATACCCATAGTATATTTAATTCGGGTAAATGTCAGATGATGACACGTATCAACACGCCCCCTTATTAACGGTGCAAAAAAACAAAGTAAAAAAGATAATGATAACAACTGGATGTGGGGCCTAAGCGGTCAAATAACGCAGAAGATGAAAGGACACAAAGAACCCACGTAACCAACTACAAACTGCCAAAACGACGTAAAAGATGAGGAACAAAATGGGAACAAAAGAAAAAAATGCTCATGGAACTCTAGTCTAGTAACATTCACCGCACGCTATAATTGTTACCGCATATAATAAGCGAACTAGACTGGGGGGACTTGATGACGTATAATATGGACACCAAGCTCATTGGGCTTAGTTCATAATATACGCATATGGGCCCAGACCCAATACAACAAATATTCCAAAGATGCACCTCTGCGGGCAAACACGGACTGCGAAAGAATACTCATGTCCGCAGACACGATTACACGTGGACCCTTGCCCGACAAGGGACCCACTCCGGCTACTAACAGTCACAAGCGAAATATTAGGAAACCCTAGTATTGGGTTGCCTATAAATAGGGGTTATTTCACACCCCAAAGAGGTACATTATGTCCTATCATTAGCACACACACATACTATGACAGTCTCTTATTCTCTGATAAACATGTATACTTACTCTCACGCCGGAGCTTAATCGCGGGGTCCGCCCTGCGGTAAGGCTAACGGTTTACTCTCATTTATGCAGATCATCTCTTCATTACTTAGATTAGTATAGGACCAACATCATAGCCTACTCTCTGGCCTAACCCATTAAGCAATCCAGATTCATATTCACCCTTACACTCTTTTTGAACTAACAACATTTATTTTTAATTTCACTTCTCTCCTACCTAGGTTAAGCTTAAGTGAAACTAATTTAGTTGTGTATATATGCATGTAACTCTTCATCTCTGCTTGTGATGTACCTGCATGAGCAATTTAACTAATGAATTTACATACAACAAAAGCAATATGAGGCATCAACAACTATCACACAAGTAGAACAACAAAGAGATATATGTCTTCAGTAAGAATTCACTTTTGAGATATTAAATGCAATAAATTTGAGTAAAAGATGTAAAACTAACCTGGCAAAATTTAGTAATTAATACCTCACTTGTTGATAATCAGCCCCTTTCCCATCCCGAACCTATGTCCTCAAACACCAAACAAAACGGCAAGATGGGTTTTAATGCTTTGTAATATTAATTGGAAGGAAACTGAATACTTTACAATATGAAACCTACTACCTATTTATAGACTAAAAGTACACAAAACATGCATAAATAGAACGTGGGTACTACCAAGATGTAATGCCATGACTTCCCAAATAATAGGAACTAAAACCCACGTATTCCTCTACAAACTTTGGTCAAACAAGGACTATATCAACATTTGTTTTATTCAACAAAACAGGAACCCACATACTGATCCATAACCATACCCGTGACCCGACTTGACCCATCAAGATTATCCAACATCACCAAGTATATAGCTCCCTCTAATCGAACCTTGAAAATATAATTATATATAAGCTTATTTAACAAATACAAGGCAGCAAGTATATATAAATCTGAATGATAATTATAATATACTAATATACTGAAGTAAGAATCTTTTAAGGGAGTATAAGATTAACTCATGTCTATGGAATTCAAGTAAGTGTTTCAAAGGGAAATGAAGATGTTCCGTGGTTTTCTTACACTGTTGGCTCTGCATAGTTTGATTTTCACGTCAGTGCTAGTTCATTCTCAGGATGATCAGTCAGGTAAACTATCATAAATTCTAAAGAGATAATCGTTGAGCAACTTTATATGATCACTTGATTAACCTCCCATTGCAGGTTTCATAAGCATAGATTGTGGGATTGTTGGAAGCTCGACCTACACCGACAACGTATCACTCATAAACTACGTATCAGATGCTGGCTTCATAGACAGTGGTGAAATGCATAACATACTGCCTATCTACAACTTGTACGGCGACGTTGATAAACAGCTTACCACCCTCACAAGTTTTCCTCAAAACACTAGAAATTGCTACACCCTAAAACCAACCCAAGGAAAGGGTAATAGGTATCTAATAAGGACAAGGTTCATGTATGGGGATTATGACTTCAAAAGTCAGCTTCCAGAATTTGATGTCTATCTTGGACCTGATTACTGGGATACAATTAAATTTAGATTGTCATCTATACCAGTAAGCATGGAGATTATACATGTCCTGTCATCGGATTATGTATATGTTTGTCTTGTTCATACAGGCCACGGTACGCCTTTCATATCAGCTATAGAGATACGGCTTCTGGGAAATGACATGTATAAAGAAACTGTTTATGGATCGTTATACCTGTATACATGTATAAAGAAACTGTTTAAAAGGAGGACTAGATCCTGGATTAGCTAATCTCACATTGATGCATACCTTGTAAGTGAATACTCATGAAGATAAACAAAACAATGATACAACAACATTTAATTCTTCTGATTAACTATATGTCTCTTATCTCCATCCTATTTCCAGAGATTTGTCAAACAACAATTTAACAGGAACCTTGCCTAATTTTCTCTCTGAGCTGAACTTCTTGAAGGTTCTGTAAGTTATCGTCCCATCAAACTAGCATCATAAGTCTAGTTTAGTGGTTAAAAACTAAATGTGATTATTTTTTATGTAAGAAATTTAAATGGAAACAATTTCAAAGGGCCGATTCCAGCACGGCTCCTAGCAAAGGTAAACAACGGGTCATTGTCATTAAGGTTTGTTACCTATTTTAGACACCATGACTTAATTTAATACCATAACTTCTACAATATCTAACAGTTTCACCCCAATATCAGTTATGATGGGGAGAGTACGGGCAATCCTGCAAGTCTGTGACAAAAATAGTTGTAAAAACAAGAATGATAACAAAATTATCGTTCCAGTAATAGCAGCAGTTGCATCACTCTTTGTCATCCTGTCTGCACTCGCAATCATATGGGTGATTAAAAGACAAAGGGAACGTGGTATGAAAAAAATTGCTCTCTATTTATATAGCTATCTAAATAGTCTGTATTCAAAACGCATAATTCCATAAAAACAGGCACAGGGCTGGAAATAAGAAAAAAGCAGTACACATATTCGGAGGTACAAAGTATCACAGACAACTTTAATGTTGTTCTTGGGAAAGGAGGATTTGGAACAGTTTACCAAGGGTATATTGATGATACACCAGTTGCTGTTAAGATGCTTTCTGGATCATCACTTCAAGGGGACAAGGAATTTCAGGCTGAGGTAAGATATTCAGGCTGAGGTAAGATATGTTACTGCAGTAAAGAAAATGCGTACAATGAGAACTGCGGCAAACTAAAAAGATATATATCTTGTACAGGCTTATCTTCTATCGAGTGTTCATCATAAAAACTTAACTTCGCTCATTGGGTACTGCAACGATGAAAGCCACAAGGGAATCATTTATGAAGACATGGCTAATGGGAATTTAGAAAGCCGTCTATTTGGTATTTATCATTACTGACATTTCATCTTGAATTTAGACATTATATTTTTTTATCACAGATTTAACTAAATACGTGAATTCAAATGTTAAATATATCCGAATTTCCAAGGGAATGAGATAATGTTATTTACGTGCTTTAGCAGATACCAAGATTCAGTATCTTGAATGGGAAGAAAGGCTACACAAATAGGATGATGCTGCTGCACGATGGTCCTGGTATGCTAATAAATTCAAAATTTACCTTGCTTTCATATTTGGTTCTATGGTCATGAAGTAGCGTTAACATATTGGAGTGTTCTATTTTTTTTAGGGCTTAGAGTACCTGCATCATGGTTGCAATAACTCATAAAAAAAGTTAAAGATTTCAAGTAAAACGTGTATATGGGAGTTTCAGACATTATATATTACGTAGGTGTTTAAATGATTTGATTATCTTCTATACAACTTTATACATATATATCATCCTCATACTACTCGGTATCCTTGAAGTACATGGCGTGTTATTGCACTATGATGCGACCCTATGTCACGAGGCCATAACAGACCTCAGGTTATTGGCTCCGACACCAAATTCAACAGCCATGTTATAGGGGCTCTTCGCCTTTTTTTTTGGTTTTCTTTGTGTTTTAATTTAAATAACATGAGGCATCGGATGTCCTATAATTTGAGTGACGAGAGTAGGTTAATGCTAAAATGATACCGTAGCACTTTTTGCTATAGCAACGTGTGAGATAACAACACCAATTTAGTTCTCTCATAAAAGACTCGTTTTTTTGGTGTTGAGATTGTTGGGATATGTCCATATCATAAATAAATATACGGCTGGAAATATGTGAGCCTATGGGGGCACACACGTATACACAGAGGATATGTTTATTAATGTAATTAATATATTTATTGTATATTAATTATATTAATATGTTTCACGAAATAATTAAACGGTCTCTAAATTATTAACGTTAGACGTTATAATTAATTAATATATTGTGACCGGTCGAACAAGGAAATATGAAAGGGTCCGAATGTCGATTTATGAAATTTGAGGAGGTGTTTGAGTATGACTTGGAGACCAAGTCTTTGGGCTATATATATAAACTCCCTTAAATTTCATAAATCAAGAGACATGATATAAGTCTTATGATACACGATTATAATATCCCTTAAAAGGTTTCAGTCGATATTGATAATCCTACAAATACCATTCGCATGTGAATCTGTTCAAAAGATATGGTTTTGATGTATCATACACATGCAATGTAATATCAACATGCACATGCGTACAAAAGATATTGAATGCTTATTCTTTATCCTTTGTGGTTTGACTATATCTGTGGTGGGATTGATGACAAGAAGCAAGAACAATAGTGTTCGGTTGTTTTATTCGTGAAGAAAGGACTAGCATCCTAACGTATCTCGGTGACGTGTAGTGTATGCACACCATAGAGGTTATCTACTTTGGTAACTTAATTAGTTTGCGTGGTATTCAATTTATACACACGCGTATATTCAAGACGGTGTATTCGTTAATTGCTAAAAGGTACACACTTTCTTGAACCCTTGTTAATTACACATTCTATACGTGATCTATGTTTTCCGCTGCGTACTCGTGATCTTTAATAGTTAATAGTTGTAAAAACCCAACAGTGGCATCACGAGCCATCGTATAGAATTTGTAGTTACAAAGTAATAAAATTTGACAAATTAGGATTCTTGATTAATTTTTTAAGCCCTTTGGGCGTTTTATGCATAAAGATTCGATCTTTGTGCATCAAGATTCAATCTTTATTGATTATAAAATTAATTAGACGAATTCTAGGTTGTATGAAATTTTATGGATAAAACTTGATGCGTTTAATTGTTAATTGATCAGTTTTATGTTTAAAATTAATTGTTAATTCGGCATCCATGATAAATACATGCAATTTATCATGGAGAGATATATGATATAAATCTTGTTAATTGTTAAAAGTTTTATGCAAATATGATGATCAAGAATTAAAACATAGACATTAAATTTTATTTGTTAAGATCCATGACTTTTAAAGCCAGGGAAGACCTTAGCTATGTCTTAATGGGGCCTAAAGTAGCTTAAAATTTTATGTGCTATGTGGTATATATTTATATATGGCTTACGCAATCGATTATATCGATGGATGTGGCCAGAATCATTGGATGAAGGAGCCTTATATGAATATATATATTTTTTAATTATTAGATAATTAGGATCATAATTGATATTTGCATGGCTTAATTGTTAAGTGTTTTTAAATAAGTGTTATAGGTATTAGTTTTGTGTTTATATTTGTTTTATTTTAAGTTTTGACTTGTGAGAAAATAAAAGGGTTTTTCGAAAAATAAATATAAACATGACTAATAATTATGAAATAAGAATTATTATGGACTATTAATTAAAGTCTTATGTGTCAATTTGGGTTCGGCTTACATGTTGTTCCCACTTAGTTAGTGAACAATAACTACAAAGTTATCATTAACTAACTCATGGCTAGCAAGTAAAGTAAACAATTTGTTCTTTGAAAAGATTTGTGTACGTAAATATAACTAATAAGTAAAAGACACAAAAATAACTTTTCAACGTTTAACTCTTTTTATTAAGAATTATACCCCATTGTATGCGGAACTACAATGGGGATTGAATGACAATGTGTGTGTGATCTCCTCACTAATAACTTTGCATAAACCTAAAGTGTTATGCAAATAGCTAAAACTATATGAACAACTAAGCTTGCTCTGGGACTTAGTAGATTTGGAGGAGTAGATGTGTGTTTGTGAAAGTTACGACTTTGAATGCACAAACTTAACATCTACTCCGTTACAAGAGTTCTATTTATACTACCTAGGTAGGGTCACACCCACATGGGTGATAAGCACTAATCCCAATTCTAATACGCTAGTACATTTGTACAGCTTTGTCTCTATTACAATTTCTATTCTAAGTATGGGACAAATGCTCTTTCTAAGTTCAGTCCTGACACTGAACTTGTCTTATACCCTCTTCAGGATAAGTTAACTTCAGGAGACAAGAGCTTAGACTTATCCGCTTTCAAACTATCCCGCCTATTCTTCAGTCTCTTGTCTTCAGGGTCTTCTAGTTGTTGGAGATCGTATGGGGCTCAGTGAGTCTATTGCCATAACTCACTGAACCCATCACCTTCTTCTTTGGCTCAGGCTTCATTCACTGAGTACCGCCTCACTGAATGCTAGAGTCTTTCTTGTAGACTCAGGCTGAGCATCTTGAAGGTAACTCACTAAGCGACTATTCACTCAGTGACCTTGAATTGTTAAAGGATATTTACACTTAGGTTATTTTGTATTCAAATCCTAAGTGAAAGATCAGTGGGCAATGAATGGCCTAATAATCTCCCCCTATTTGGATATAAATATAGCCTAAGTGTTTGTCAGTGTGAGTGAGTAAATACAGCTTCATTGCTCACACTGAGTTAGAAAGCAATTAGGGATTCTTTTAAACAAAAAAAATACTTCATTGATTCGATTACAGGATCCTATCATCTATTACAAAAGACAATACAAAGATAAACATAAGAGTGCTCAGTCTATCTGGTATCCTAATGCTTCTAGCTTCACTCTCTTAGATTTTACTTTCTCTTGGTCTGGATGATCAGCAATCAACTTTCTTAGCTTCAGGGAGAATCTTGCATTCTCTTCAGTCTTGACCATGAGGCCTCACCAGGTAAATACAAGATAATCCACTACTAACCTTGTGGATATCCATTCTATCTTGGCTGCCTGATTCACCAATTACATCCGTGAAGAAGATCTCATATTCAGGCTCTTCGATGACCGTATTGTTAGAAAATAGAACACATTTAGGGAGGCTCCCATTACATTCTAACCCAGGCACCTTGACCTCGGGTTCCAGTTCCACATGCTTCCTTTTTCTTCCTGAGGTTTGGTATGAGGCTTGTTCAGGGCTGGAACAGGAAGAGCATATTGAATTCCAAGTTCCTCATGAATTTTCTTTAACCTTTCATATCTCTTGCTCAAGGATATCATCAAGTATTTAACAATGGAGTTCTTTTTCTTTTGTATGATCGGACTCAATTCATCCAATTCAGTGATCCCAAAGTCTGTGAACTTGAATGGGTTGTGGCCATCAAAGTTTATTTTATCATTGTTCCTATATACATAGAGTACAGCAAGGCTTGGTGATGGGGGATGTTTAACATCAGTGATTAGGTTCTGGCTTGTATTATGTTGTCATAGTCCACATGTTTTTGTTTTGCTTTTCTTGTTGAGCTCTGTCAGTTCTTTTATACTTTTTTGAGAGTGTTTTTTCAGAGTGCTCTCTTCTTGAGGATTGGGTTTTCAGATCTTGAGCCTTCTTGAAACTTCTCACATACCTTTGGAACATGACATTGTATTTGGGTCATAAGTACCAATCTTTCAGCCTCTTCTTGCAACCATCTTGATCACCTCAGGCTTGGGATCTAGACATGAAGTTCTTGCTTCCTCAACAGCTTTCCTGAGTTTCTCTTCTTTGTCCAAGTAAGCTTGCATTTCTGTGTCAGTTAGGTAGTACATATTCCCATTTATCATGTAAGGAACTTTAACTTCTTCATCAGGATCAGGACGAACAATGGTTGATGCATGCACCAGTTTCTTTGAGGGATCCTCAGCTGACCCAGTTGCAATCCATTTTCCTTTATCAATTCTTGGAGCTGCTTGAGAACTTTTGGGATGAGTGGTTATTGTGGTGATTGGTTGAGCTTGAGTTTGTGGGACTTCAGTAGGTTGGATTGATGATATTGGAATTGCCATTTTTGAGTCTTCAGTCTCCCCCTCAGTATAAGAAGGAGGTTCTTCAGTAGCAGTGTTGGTTGCATTTCCCCCCTCAACATTTGCTCGAATGTTAGTGAGAGCAAGTGTTGGAGTGAAGGAGCTGAAGTGGATTGTCATTTGATGCCTGTTGAATTCTCTAGTCATCATGGATTTTATCTCCGAAGTGTCTTGTCTGAGAGAGGAAACTTCACCTTTAAGAGCAGTCTGAGAGATTTCAATGGCAGTCATTCATGAACCAAGATTCCAAGCCATATTGGTAGAAGACTTTGCCCAAGCATAGGACTCTTCTTCCTGTTTTAGAGCATGAGTCTGAAGATCTTTCATAGTAGACCGAAGGTAGTAAATCAAATCCTTTGACCTAAGAGAAAACCTCAAATAAGTTTAGTAGAGATCTTAGCAAATAGTCCAATGGAACTTTCATTAATTTTCTTTTTTTGTGTTAGGGTCATCTTTGACAGCAGTATTGATGTCTTTGAGAAGCTTAGTAATGACATTCAAGCCTTTGTAGAGATCTTTGATTGTCGTACTGCTCTTGTCAATAGTACTCATGGTTGATTCAACCAGCTTGTCAGTTTGATTTATGTAAGCAACATTTTCATCATAGTATTCTTCAATGGAGGCCTTGAGGTCAGCATAGGAGACTGATGCTTCTTCATACTTCCCATTGTTTCTTAGTGATCTTACTGAAGAGAACTCTTGACATCTTCCTGAGATACTTGTTCAATTGTCTTTCAGTGAGAGGAAGAATGTTATTAAATTTCTTGAGGTCGAGACTGGATGAGTCAAAAGTAGATTCTTAAACATGAAATGGTTCAGGCTGGTCTTGCTTTGGTGATGGAGTTCTAACTTCTTTAGCAGCTTGAGGATCCTTGTCCATGTCCTCCCCAACAGCAAGCACTTCCTCTTCATCACTCTCTTTATCCAATTCATCCTCAGAGAGTAGGAAGGCTAGAACATCAGCAAAAGTTTGTAGCTGTAAAGGTTTAGTATTCGGCTCTACTTTAGAAGAAGTTTTGCCTTTGTTTTTTGTCAGGGACCAGTACCTTAATCTAGTGGACTGGGTTTTATCCACCTGGTACTTAGCACCAGTCCCTGAAAGATCAGCAACAGTGGGGTGTATTGGTTCCATATCAGCATGTGGTATGTTTCCCCTTGAGTCTTTATCCCTATGTGACCCTTCAGGACGCGGCGTGGTTTTAGCCGTGCCTTGATCAAAAGTCGTGGAAGTTAAGTCCCTGTCAAGGGGCTGAATGTTTCCCCTGAGGTCTTTGGGATGAGTAGCAGTACCATCAGGCAAAGGTTTGTGATCTTTGAGTTCACCTCATCGAGTGTGGAAGAAAATTCCTGTACTAGCGAGTTGTATGTTTTCTCAGATCTTGAGGATCAGGGGTACGGTGCCCAAAGGTGACTTGAGTGGGATTGCTCAGAACCCTCCGTTGGCTTAGGTGGTGTTACCTTAGTCTCAGTGGGTGGCTTTTTCGGAACTTAGGTTTTTTGTTTCTTTTAGAGATGTGATCGGAAGCCTCATGGCCCTTGTGTCTGGGGTAAGGTTGGAGTCACAGTCTGAGATTTCCCTTTCTTTGGCTTTGCAGACAAAGGAGGTGGAGACACTGAGTCCCCTCCAATTGTTTACAGCAAATCATATGGGCGTCAATTCAATGTCAATGACTTTGGATGGGTCCTTTGTAAAATTAGAGTTACTCAGGATGCCAGGTAAAAACCTAAATTTTTCATCCTGAGTGTAGTCAGAACCCAGTAACACTTGTAAAGCACATGAGATAAATCTAGGGTATGAAACGTATTTAAAGCCTTATTACTTATTTATTAGCTTGGTTACGAGTTCACTATAATGATCTCCCCTAAGTCACACTTAGTACCAGTTGATAAGACAGTAAGGTTATAGTTTGGCTGATGGAATTTACTTGTTAAGTGGAGGAGTAGTACCGCCGAGGAAACTGAATTCACAAAGTGAAAAGAATATATCCAAGCACAAGAAAGGAGGTTTTTCAAGGACTGGGGTTTTATCAGGTAAACTCGAATTGATGGCTTTTTGCCCATTTCTTTCTTAACAGCCTCAGGCCAGTGGATGAACAAAAGGTGTTAAAGTCAAGGGTCAAAGGTCTTTGCCCATTTAAAACTGAAAACTTGATAAGGAATTCCCTAAGTGGGCGTTGCTCAGTCTCATCAGTTGATGGAAAAGGGTCATAGGGAACAATAGTACTCCAAAAATCCCTAAGGAAGTTTTGATAGACCACTGAGGGACAGTTGGTAAAAGCTGTGTTCAATGACAATTTTAGCAAAAAAATTTCATTATGGGTTTGTAAGCAGGCACATTTGGTGGGTAGTTGAAGTTACCCACCACATTGTTGGTCTGAAAAGTCACATTGTCCACAGTCATGTTGTTCCATTGAGGAGCATACTTGATTGTTTGTTGTTCTGCCATTTTAGATGAATATGTTGAAAAACAAAAAAGTTTTAATGGCAGAATATTACACACCAGATGGTCACAAGTTAATGTCTAACGTTGATCGCTGCCGTGAAATGTGTAATATGTTATCAAAAGGAGTAATACAAAGATGGATATCTTTGTAATGAGCACGATTGACCAAACAAAATGATTTGAAATAGTTTTCAATGAACAATTGATAAATGAGTTAAGCTTGTTTTTACCAGAAAAGATGAACACCCACACACTTGCTTTGAGAGAGTTTGTAAATTTGTGTACTTTTCTGGGGGGTATTTATAGGGGAGTGGAAAAGATTTTACACATAATTTTAAACTTTTCATTTTGAAAAAGTTAAAAATTTTGTTGGTACTACATTTAATGCATTTTCCCACTAGTTGCACGATCCCGTTTTTCATGGCAACTGTTGCGCCGTTTCACTTTTGCAGTGATGACGTATGAATAACGGTCAAAAGTCTTTTGATTAGACATTTTGGGAAGGGATATAGTTTGTGGGAGTGAGCATTAAATGCATGGTGGGTTATTTGAGTGATATTGGAAGAAGTGGGGGCCCTTGACTGTTGGATGACAGTTAGATAAGGAATATTTGTTCCTTATTTAATGTGTTTAGTCACCAACCTAAGACATTAAGTAACTAAAGACTTAGAGCATTTAGTTACTTCATTTAATGTGTCCCTCAGTGTCATGGGATTCATATGTGTTTCAGGGAGATGGTTTTAGGGAGAAAAGAATGTACACCAGACTGAACATGTTTGATCAGGAAGACTGATCAATCAATATTCAACATGCCTAACTCTGCTTTTGGGCCTTGTGAAAGTAGGTTCATCCATAGGTTTAGTAAATATATCAGCTATCTGATACTCAGTGGGGATAAAGTGTAATTCTATGTCTCCTTTAAGGTTGTGATCCTGATGAAGTGATATCTTATATCAATATGCTTGGTTCTTGAGTGAAGTACTGGATTGTTGGATATTGCAATGGCACTGGTGTTGTCATAAAAGATGGGTACCATCTTGTAATGGATGTCATAGTCACTCAGTTGACTTTTCATCCATAGGATACTTGCACAACACCCAGCAGCAACAACATATTCAGCTTTAGCTGAGGACATAGCCACTGACTGCTGTTTCTTGGCACTCTAACAAACTAATTTTCCACCAAGTATTTGACAGGCACCTGAGGTGCTTTTTCTGTCCATATTACAACCAGCATAGTCTGAGTCTGAATATCCTTTGAGATCAAAGCCTGAACATTTTAGATAATACAGACCAAGGGTTGGAGTACCTTTCAGGTACCTGAGGATTCTTTTCATAGCTGTTAGATGTGATTCTTTTAGATTGGACTGATATCTTGCACATAGGACTGTGGAGAATTGGACTATAGCTTTGTGGCAGTCAAGTACATCAGGACCCAATCATTCCCCTGTATGAGGTCTCATTAACTGGTTTTCCAGCTAGATCAGGACCTAGGTTGTTGTATGGGACCACCATGAGCGTTTTCACTGAGGAACTATTAGAAATTTTATATTTTTTAAGTAGGTTCCTAGTGTACTGTTCTTGACAAATAGAGATTCCTTTTTCATCCTGTTTGATTTTGATTCCACGGAGTATGTTAAGTTCTCCTTCTACTCTTTCACAAATTTCTTTTGTCATCTGGCTTCTCAAACTGTTTTACAAGTTAGAACTTGTTGAGCCAAATTGATGTCATTCTATACATTCACTTGAACACGCAGGGTATCCCCTTTTGATTTATAGATAAACATTGTGTTATCTATTCTTCCCCTTGTGAACTTGTTTTGAATAAGGAAAGTATAGAGTGTCATATACCATGCCCTTGTTGATTGTTTTAGTCCATAAAGGGCTTTGTCAAGTTTACAGACATAGTTAGTAAACTCACTACTTTCAAAACCAGGAGGTTGTTTGACATAAACTTTTCATTTAGTTTACCATTTAGAAATGCACTTTTGACATCCATTTGGTAAACCTTGAAGTTCATGTATGTAGCAAAGGCAAAAAATATCCTAATGCTTCCATTAATGACACTGTGGCAAGGTTTTCTTATAAGTCAATTCTTTCTTCCTGACTATAACCTTGTGAACCAGTCTTGCTTTATTTTTTATGGTTATACCATGCTCATCTTTCTTGTTCCTGAATACCCGTTTGGAGCCTATGGCTGTTTTTCCATAAGGGAGAGGAACAAGAGTCCATACTTTGTTTTTATAGAACTTGTTAGGAATACGAAATTCCTAGGAAAGTGTCGGTCGCTTCCATAGATAACTGTCGTTAGCTCGTTAAGTAATTTTTGGATAGTTTACATAGTTAGTTAGCTAAAGGCATGGTAACATGCAAGCCAAGCCACACCATCCATTGTTAAGTATAAAAACAACCTTCCATTGCCTTTGGAGGGTGGTTGGTTGCCATTTTACACACAAAAATTTTAAATATAATGTTTTACTTTCTCCACTCTAAGTTATTCATCCATACATCTCTCTTACTAAAACAATCTCTTTCCCCTCGTCATCTAGTATGTTATTAGATTAGTCTTCAATTGGTATCAAGAGCCATGAAGTGGCGTGGTTAGATTTTATGTTCTTGTTTTGGTTCGTGTGTTTTATTTCACAAAAAGGCTTATCTTTTTTATTTTTCTTGTTTTTTCTAAGCTTAATTGTTCACATACTTATAGATCATCTACATAGGTAGCTTTGATCTAGTATCTGTGAATATTAGGTGTGTGTGCTTAGATTCATAGAAATGATCTTATTTTGTGTCATTGAGTTCATTAGACTTTATAAAGTCAAAATCATGATTTTAAATTTTTTGCTTTTAAAAACCTTTATATGAGTTCGTTATTTTTCTTTTGTCCCTATAGGCTTAGTAGCACTTTTGGTACAAAAATTTTCGGAAAACAATCGTCAAAAACGTGTCTTTTTGAGTTTTGAAAAAGTGGGTTTCGTGATATAACCGATCTAGTTTTTATAGTGTTAACCGATCTAGTGAGTTTCAGATCACTGAACTAGTTTTATTCCAGTGGCTGAACCGAAACAGTATATCTTCACAGTTTGATCCGATCTAGTTGTTTTCATAGTTTGACCGATCTAGTTATTTCACTGTTTGAACCCGATCTAGTTGTTTCACAGTTTGAAACCGATCTAGTTGTATCACTGTTTGACCGATCTTGTTGTTTCACAGTTTGAACGATCTAGTTGTTTCACAGTTTTGGAACCGAAATTCTAGTTTTTTCACAGTTTGAAACCGATCTAGTGTTTCACTGTTGAACCGATCTAGTTGTTTTCACAGTTGACGATCTAGTTATTTCACAGTTAGAACCGAACTAGTTATATCACAGTTGGAACCGAACTAGTTATTCTCAGTGAAGATCGAACTAGTTATTTCTCAAAGACCACTGAACTAGTCAAGTTTAATTGAAACCAAACTACTCAAATTTCTAAATTATACGGTTTATCTCTTTGACTTATAAAATCTAGTGAAACATTAACTTGTTTTCCTAGTTTTGTCAAGAATTGTAAAATCCCGAGTAGTTTCAAGAATTCAAATACTTAAAAGACACATTAATCAAGCACAATTTCTTTCTACCACCGTTCGATCCGACAATAATATTTTAACATACAAATTTCTCAATGAACGATTTGCTGACAAAAACAATTCTTTCAGTGCTGACAATCATACCCATGTTGGAAAAGTATGGTTATGATTCTTTGAAAAAAGCATAATGGAGCCTATATATGAAGAATAGACACATGAAAGAATGATTCTTGAATCCGTTGAAAATGGTTACTCATCTGGCCTTCAATTGAAGAAAATGGAGTGACAAGACCAAAGAAATATTCTGAGTTATCTGCTACTAAAGCAATTCAAGATGATTGGGATATCAAGGCAAACAATATCATCTCCAAGGGACTACAACCTGAGGTTATGCATTGGTTTAGCCAATCATAAAGTCGCAAGGATCTTGGGCAAGATTTAACTTCTCATTAAGGAACTTCATTGACGAAAACAGGAAGATAAGTGTTAAGCTTTATGAGAATTCGATAGTTTTCTTATATGAAGTGGGAAGAAAATTCGTGAGTTTCTACTTGAGATTATCATTGCTACTCAATGACATGAACTCTATTAATATGAAACTGGAACAATTTCAAGTGAACATCAAGTTTTTGAACACTCTTCCTCCTGAGTGGAGCAAATTTATGGCAGATGTCAAACTGGTTTGAATTACACTAACACCATTTGCAAATGCGAATCATGATGGTTGTCAAGATACACGCCGTAGCACATCTGGTAGTATGCAGTTTCTGGAAGATAGACTTGTTAGCTGGTCATCAAAAAGGCAGAAAAGCGTTGCGATATCCAGTACGGAAGCTGGAATATATTGCTATGTCTGGCTGTTGTGCTCAAAACTTCTCGGATTGAGATCCCAGTTCGACAATGGCCTTGGATTCAATAAAATTCCAATGTACTGTGATAACAAAAGCGCTATTGCCTTATGTTGCAACAATGTTTAACATTCTAGGTCGAAGCATATAGACATCAGATTTCACTTTATCAAGGAACATGTTGAGAATGGGGTGATCGAACTTTATTTTGTCAATACGGAGTATCAACTAGCGAATCTTCCACATAGCCCTTACAAAGAGAAAGAATTGAATTTCTTATCAAACAGCTTGGGAATGCGAAGTTTTACGCCAGAGACTCTAAAACACTTGACAGATGAAGTTGATGAATAGTGGTGGTACCTATTCACATATCCTGTATCATATGTATATATATATATATATATATATATATATATATATATATATATATATATATATATGTATATATATATATGTATATATATATATATATTAAAATTATAAAAACAAAATACAAAAATATAAAATTCATAAAACCAAAGAAAAAAAATTAAAAAATGAGAAAAATATAAAAAGAGGTAATAATGGCATGTCTTCTGAAAATCGATAACATTTACGGTCTTAGAAATGTCATTCAATAATGATACGAGGCTGTAAATGAAGTTCGAGCAAAAGTTCCAACTGTTTTCAAAACATGCCAAATGGCTTGCTATTATTTCAGATAGCAACCCGGTCATCATCTTAAAGGCAAGTCTTTCAAAAAGAAAACTTGACCTCTCAACGGGAATTTATTCTCGGGCATGGTCTACTTTATGACCATGCAAAGGCTTGTGTTTACTTTGCAACACAACCCGTGCTTCCTATATTACCATAAGTGTACGTGTCAGTGCGCTTATGTGTTAAAATAAGAGAAATCTTATTTTGGTGTTTGTTTTTCAAAAATATAACATTGCTTCATCAGAAAATGTTTTCTCAAAGACATTCGACTTCTCAAACAATGACTACAGCTCTTTAAATAGAAAACGAGTCACTGTTTGCGGGGGAGAAAATGTCAAAAAATCTTCTTCATATTAATAATGCATTTTAGTGGCAAAAGGTTTTAAACAATAGCGGAATATCATTTGTTAAGGAAAGATAATTGAACTTAGCGTTCGTGTGCCTTATATGCTATGTGTTTATGCCTTTAGGGAGTATTTTGCATAAATTAAGTCTATAGGTTGATCAGTATAAAAAATTGAGACTTTTGTGTTAATTGCTAACTTGTATATGCCTTATAAAAATTAACTAATGCAAAATGGAAAATACATAAACTTAGCGGGTTAAATATGTAAAAAATTATAAAATACCCTACACCCCATCAGCCCGCCCCGTCCCCTGTTCTTCACAAACATACATAAACGTTATTTTTAACTCTCCTTCATCATCCCTCGATCGCAATCATCTCCATCTCTATCTCTTGTTATTTTTGAGCCTAAGGTATTAATAAAACTTTGTACCTTACACCCTCACGAGCTTACAACTCAATCGAATTATGTTTTCATATGGACTTGATCTCGAAAAACCCTAAAAATCTATTTAGGGTTCGTCAAAATCAAATCTGCATAAAAACCTAAATTGAATGAGGGGTATTGCCTGCCTTGGTGTGTAGAACTCTCATCTAAAGCAGTTTTTTGTTTGGGATTCATATGAATGAGTTATTGCTATGTTTAGGTGCGAAAATTAGGGATATTATGAAATATTGTAAAAAATTTGTGGTTTTTTGTGCTAATAAGAATGTATTCTCATCCGTGAATGTTAACAAACCATAAAACCTTCTCTTGGTTGTAGTATCTTGAATATATGTGCTAACATGTTTAAAAGTGCTCATTTTTTGTTCGTTCTTGATGATTTTGTGGCTTAAATGTTGTTGGTAAAATGTGCCTGAAAGTTATCCTTATGTTAAGAAAGCTAAACCAACAAGTGAAAATGAAAAAATTCATGTTTGGAAATTTTTTGAGCTAAGACCCGTTCTAGTTGTCTTCTTATGAAACCGAACTAATCAATGCATAAGGAACCGAACTAGTCAATGCCTTTGGGAACCGATCTAGTCGTGACCCTTTGGGAACCAAACTAAATTAAAGCCATTGAGACCCGATCTAAATGATCCTTTGGGATAAACAGATCTAAGTCGAAGCCCTTGGGGAACCGAACTAAATCAAAACCATGAGAGCCGATCATAGTTTTGCTTTAAACAGAACCAAACTAGTGATTTGTTTGAAGACTCCGGTCTAGTTTGCTTTTAAAGGGAACTGATCTGTGATGTGCTGGAGGACCCGATCTAGTTTTGCCTTAAAGGGGAACCGATCTAGATGATTTGTTTGAGGACCCAATCTAGTGGATTGGTTTGAGGAACCGATCTAGGACCTGATCTAGTGAAATCTTCAAGAAACCGATCTATTAGATTTAGACCAAAAACACTTAAGATCAAAATTTCAATTTGAAGGCAAATTAAAACTTAAACTTAGCAAGATTAAAATGGTTAATTATGCTTTCTAATTGAGGTAAAATAGGCTTAAAAGCAAGGTTAAATCAAGGTTAACTAAATACGACTTAGGTTATCAAAATTCTCTACTAGTTAGAAAAACCACGATTCCTATATTGTCAAAAGGTTGCCTTAATCCTTTAAGCATATAAGTCTATCTAAGTTGACATTCAGAGGAATAGATCTTTTCAAGTGCTAAAAGTCTTAAAGGTCATAATTTTCACATCATGATGAAACATAAAACGTTTACATAAAAGGTCTATATAGTTATATATAAGCTTGGTTATATATAAAAATTGTATTGATTCTTTCTTAAGCAGAACTATGGACATCACAAGAGATCAACAAATTGCATTGGATAACGCTTTAGTCGCTCCTGGCCAATTGACTTCAAGAATTGGTAAAAAGGATATCTTCGTCTAAGCTCATACTCAACTCACAAAGAAGCAACTTTCAAGGGTTTATGATTGTTGAAATCACTCCCCTTTTACAAGGAATTCAGGATCACAACGGATGTTCCAGAAATTTACATGCAAGAGTTTGGGTCACTGCTACAGTTCATCATCACTTGATTCGTTTCAAGATGAACAATAAGAAACATATTGTAAATCTTGAGTACTTTAGGAGAAATGCTTCAATTTATGCCCTAAAACTCCCTATTCGCAATTCGAGGAAAACTACCCTTTGAAGAGGAAATTCTCACATTTCTTAGAGATCTCGGTCACAGTGGAGAGATAAAAATGATCACCGATGTCAATGTCAACAAGCTGCATCAACCCTGGAGATCATTTGCTGCGGTTATTAACAAGTGTCTGAGTGGTAAAAGTATCGGTTATGACAGTCTTCGACTATCTCAAGCTCAAATCCTTTGGAGCATGTACCATAAGAAGAATGTAGACTATGCCTACCTTCTGTGAGAGGACTTTGTTTATCAAGTAGAAAACAAGAATGTCAAGAGGAGTAATGAGATGTACTACCCTCGCTTCACCAAAGTTATTGTTAACTTCTTCATGACTAAGGATCAATCTATTCCAAGAAGGAACAAGGTAAATTGACACTTTGCCAGGGATGAATACATGTTCACCACGATCAAGATTGTCTCTTGGCATGAGGACACACAGCTGTATGGTGTCATTTTGCCTGATGAATTGACGAATGAAGCCATCAAAGATTCTGAATCCTACAAAGAATACTATGCCATTGCTTCAGGAGCCGAACCACCAAAAACTAAAGCAAGTGTCAAGAAGAAGCAGGTTGGATCTGACATGTTAAAGACTCCTCTAACTAAAGGCAAAAGACTCAAGACTTCTGCAAAGGCGGCTAAAACTGCAAAGAAGAAGCAACTTGTAAAGACATCTAAAGCTAAAGGTCTAACAGTGCTATATGAGGCTGCTTTAATAGAAGAAGAACAAATGAAGCTAGCCACAAAAAGAAGTCTGATAGAAACTCATAGCTCTCACGCCAGTGGCTCAGGTACATATGAAGGAACTGGTAGCAAACCAGGGGTTCCCGATGTACCAACATATGAATCTGATGATGAGCAAATATCTTGGAAGTCCAGTGATGAAGAGGATGATGATGAAGTAGGCATGAATGAAGATGATGAAGACAATGATGATGATGGTGACGATGCTGCTGATCAAGATGATGATGATCAAGATGATGATGATATAAGAAAATAATGGTCAAAATGATGAAGATCAAGATGATGAGCACACTGATTCAGACAACGATGGTGATGACTTCGTTCATCCCAAGTTTTCCACTCATGATGAAGAAAATAAAGAAGAAGATAGCTTTTATCCTCTGGTTCAAACACCCCCATGTTGAATCCACTGGATGATGAAGACAGTGATGAAGAAATTCAAGATGAAAATGTTGAGGGAGATAAGATGAATGAAGAAGAGACAAATGAAGAAGCAAAAGTGGATGCATTATACAGGGACGTGAACGTCAATCTGGAGGAAAGAGATACTAAAATGACAGATGCTCCACGCACTATCGTTCAAATTACTCAAGTAATAAAAGACACTCATGTGATCATAACTCTGGTCAATCCAGAAGGTCAACAACAGAGTTCCTCTGTGTCATCTGGTTTCGTTTCAAACATGCTCAACCCCAGTCTAGACACATGTATTGACTCTTTATTTAATCTAAACACTGAGTCAACTTCACTAGTAGATGTTTCGGTTACTACTTTTGCTGCATGCCACCTTGGTTACTGCAACACTCTTCCTCCGCCACCCACTCCCTTCATCACCATCTGCAACAAAACACTAGTTTCCACACACCAACTGTTCCAAAGTCTTCCTCATACAAGATTTCCCAATTTTGGCTCTTTATTTGGTTTGACCATAAGACTAAAAAACTTTGGAAAACAACTTCTCAGAGTTCAATTAAACGAATCAATTTGTTGCAGCAGTTTCTTCAATTCCCAGCATTGTTGATGCGTACCTTGCCAGCAAGATGCATGAAGCCGTCAAACAGCTGTTCAGTCACAATCCGAAAGACTCCAGAGATGAGCCCAAGTGAAATGCACAGATTTCTCAATAAACTTATGATAACATTATAAGAAATAATCAAGGATCAAGTCAAGGAACAAGTTAAAGCTCAAGTCTCTAAGATTTTGCTGAAAATTGAGAAGACTGTCAATGAACAACTCGAAGCTGAGGTTCTGACTCGTTCATCCAATGAATCTAAGACATCTCATGCTATAGCCGCCAATCTATCTGAATTAGAGCTGAAAAAGATTCTCATAGACAAGATGGAGAGCAATAAGTCAATCCACAGATCTGATGAACAAAAGAATCTCTACAAAGCAGTGGGTTGATGCTACGGAAAGTGGACAAGTCATACTTAACACTTATAGAGATACTGTTTCATTTAAAAGACGTAGAGATGATGAGGATAAAGAACCCTCCGCTGGATCAAACCGGGGGTCCAAGAGAAGAAGAGCTGGAAATGAACCAGAGTCTACCAGTGCACCAAAGGAAAAGACCTCCTAGACAACTGGCAAGTCTACTTAAGGGCCTAAATCTCATCACAAGTCTGCTGGCGAGTCTGCTCATGCAGAGGAGCCCATACACATTGCCAAAGTTTGGATGAACTCGCACATCGGAGGTTCGAAAACAGAGTTAATGAAGATCAACCTAATAAAGAGACTTTCAGCATCCTGATTGGTTTCAGAAACCAGCAAAACCTCCTACTCCCGATCGTGATTGGAACAAGACTTTGCCTGATGCTCATGGACCTGTTCAACCTTGGCTAAGCTCTTTGGCCCAGATGGAAGATCCGCGTGAGTCGTTTAATGAGTTGATGGACACTCCCCTTGACTTCTCAACATTCGTGATGAACCGACTTAAAGTTGTACTCTAACTCCTATAAATTATTTAGCCAGTCCAATATTTGGCTGGATGAAAGGATCATGCAATAAAGTTGGTAGAACTTGACTATTCTGTTGACGGAAAGAGTAGTCCTACAAGGCCTACTATGATAATTAGACTAGAACAACCCCTAAAGGTCTTGCAATATCCACATGATCTGCGAAAGCCACTACCATTGATACCTAATTCCCGAGGTCGTCAAGTCATTCCTTTTGATCACTTCATCAACAACGACCTTGAATATCTAAGTGGTGGTGTCTCAAGCCGAAAATATACAACTTCAGTGACGAAGACCAAGGCTGCAGATTACGGGCATATCAAATGGATTGAAGATTTGGTCCCTAACAGAATGTGGAGTCAAGTGCCGGTTAGCTATGACAAACATGCACTCTAGGGAATCTTACATTGGGGGCGAAAACGACAACAATTCTATGGATTTGCTGCTAATAGGGAATCTGCTCGAGATGTCTACTCCAAACGCAGAATCATTGCTGTCACAAATCTTCAAATAGTCGAATGGCACAATTACAAGCATCTGGATTGGATCACTGTTCGTAGAGATGATGACAAGCTGTACAAATTCAAAGAAGGCGATTTCAACAGGCTTCGCATTCAAGACAAAGAAGACATGCTGCTTCTTCTTGTTCAAGGCAAATTGACAAATCTCACTGTTGAAGAACGCCTAGCTTTTAATGTCTCCTTGCGAATGTTTACAAGAAGCGTTGTCATCTAAAGGCGTGTGGAAGATCTTCAATTAGGTGTCAAAAGTTACCAAAAGAAGCTCAACCTCACAAAGCCAGATATGTACAGATCAGATCTTAAATGGATGGGAAGTTATATAGATTACTCCAATCCACGATGTTTCAATTTTACCAGAACAAATACAATATGAACAGATGATGTGTATTGATGAAACTACACAGTTTAGTGACGGTAAAATCAATGTGTTCGGATGATCTTGATGATCATCTAAAAGAATTCGGATGAAGTATCCTGCCCAGACTATCTGGGACAAGTGATAGAGATAAAGTAGGAGCTATATCCCAGGCAATTTATAAACAGCTAAAGGACCAATAGGATTATGCGAAGTTGGAGAAAATTTATTGGAGTGGAGACAATACCGAGCGTGACTTTCGACTGCTGCAAAGGACCATATGATTTATCATATGATGTCCTTATCATAACAGGTCAATCCTCATGAATAATTAAAACTTGTAAATTTGTGTATATGTAGTATAGACATTATGCTGATATTAAAAAGTGCTCGAGTATAAAAATTTTCAATAATTTCTTAGTGAATTCAAAAAATTTCAAATTATTGTACTCAGCACTGTTCTTATAAACCTCAAAAATTAAGGGGAGCATTAAATGTTTTGTAGATATTATGTTAACATATTGTCCCCGAATGTTTATTCAAATTGATATCCAAAATATCAAAAGAGATTAACATTTTGGTAAGGAGAGAATTTGTGATTAAACTGAATCTAAATTTGTATTGAAAATGTTGATCAGATAAAAATGGATCGTGCACTCCACACTTAGCATGTACTACGATTACGATGCACATGTTAAGGGAGAGCTTTTAGTGATGATTAAAAACTCTCAAAGTGTAAATCTTTTGATATTTATATCAAACACTTTGATTGAACTTTTCAATGATTTTGGCTTTGATTGTGATGGAATACCGAATGACAGGACATGTACTTAAAGTTATGGAGATATAGGTGTTAGGTTTAGGTATTCAAATCTATGATCCAACCATAACCAGATGATCACATTACCCAGGGATATCCACTAGATAGTGTAGAAGTCCTTTGGTATGATACAAAAGGAGAAAATTGAGAATCGGGAAAAGTGCCCTAGGGATGAAACTAGTCTGAAAACCCAACAAGGTACTAGTTATGAAGTCTCGGTAAGCGCTGAAGGAGTTGAAGAATTAAAAAAAAGTTAAGAAAAAAGCGTGAAAAGAAAGTAAGCCCTCCTTACACTTAGGATGAAACCGGAGGTCAATAACATCTACTTGTCAAGAATCACAAGATGATTGTGACATTAAAGACTGGACATCATGGACCTCAGTGATGCAATGCACAAACCCTCCCTAGCCACTAAAGGTCCTCTAAAATGATCTTGTTCATTTATCACGGAGATACATGCTTTTCTATCAACTTTCTCACCTCCGGTTAGTTGATATTGAAAATGTGGCTGTCAGCTCCAGCCTTGTCCGATCACTTAAAACCAAAGTGCACTATTAGTCTAGAGCTCAAAAAAGATCATCCATAAATCTATATCATTAGGACACTGTCAAATTATGCTAGCTAAATCACAAAATGAGAATAACAAGATGTATATTAAGTGTCCTACGCACTCTCCTTGTATTTTGACCAGAATTATCGACGACTGATAATATTCACAAAGAAGATGGAAATATAGCACTTGAGCCAACATAAACAAGTCATTGTAGGTGACTTGTGAGATTCTAGACAATCAATACTTGTGACAACTGGAAAGAAACGATGGTGCGATTCTATAGAATAAACTTGTTTTCAGGTTTTAAATTGACGATGTGATGAACTTTGAAATGATTAACACTCTCGATGTGTCACAAAACACTTTAGCTAGTGACAGTGACTTGATTTTTCTAAATCAATTTTTTTATTTCAATCGGTGAGATAGTACTCGCTGGTTCACTCTTATCGTGTTGTCTGCTTTGAGACGTTCCGGTAATGAGAACATGCTGAGTTTGATGAATCTGATACATATGTGTTAGAAAGATTCTGATACTTCAGCTAGAAATCATGTCAGAGGAGTTCTTTACTTAAATTGAATCTACCTAATCACAGGTCGATCCTCACGGATTTGAAGGTTACTCCAACCAAACCATTGGGGCGAATGACAAAGCTATATTCGTCCCCCTGCTTTATTGCTAACTGTTTTAATCAGGATTTTTTTTTTTTTTAACTTAAAGATGGATGTGAAAGGTTACCTGATTCCAGCTGACTCGCATGATTTCATAGCCACATGCTGATACTCCGGATCGACAACATTAAAGACATCATGAAGCTCAAGTAACATTTTTCAAAGACTTATGCTCCCTGATACCGTACGTCTTTCTAGAAGTGACGAAGTATTAAAGTCAAAGGATTTCTAAGAAGTCTTCGTCACTCTGATACCGAACGTCTTTCTCGAAGTGAAAAAGTGTTAAAGTTAAAGAATTTCATGAAAGATGCAACATTAAAGCTTTTCAAGTCAGCAAATCAAGAAAGGTATGAGCATGTCGGTCAAGAAGTCACAAGTTCACAAGATGGCAAAGGTCACAAGATGGCGTAAAGAGATTATGCTTGGTTGATGATCTCAAGATGCTCAAGATCACATATTCACTTACAAGTCAAGCTATAAGAACAAGCTCAAGCCTAAAAGTCTATGATCACTACATCAATTCACAAGTTAAAGACTACGAGCTCAAGACTAAAGTTAAAGCATAGTATGCTAGGTTTAAGTTTTTGTAAAATGGAGCGACCTCCCTTAGGGGGAGATTGTTAGGAACACAAAAGTGTCGGTCGCTTCCATAGATAACAGTCGTTAGCTCGTTAAGTAATTTTTGGAAACTTACATAGTTAGTTTGCTAAGGCCCATGGATAAACCCATGCTAGCCCAAGCCCACGTGCCATGTATAGGTATTTATACACCTCTCCATGCCTTGGAGAGGTGGTTGGTTGTTCATTTTCACACATAATATTACAAGTTTACTTTCTCTCTCTAAGTGTTCATCCAACCCTCTTTCTCTCACTAAAACAACTTTCCTCATCTTTCCATGTATGTTATATGATTATTCTTCAATTGGTATCAAGAGCCATGGAGTGGTGTGTTTAGTTATTGTGTTTGTTTGTTTGGTTCGTGAGTTTATCTCCAAAAAAAGCATATTTCTTTGATTTTTTCTTGTTTTCTAAGCTTAAACTACACACTAAAAGATCATCTACATAGGTAGCTTTGATCTAGTATCTTTGGATATAGGTGTGTATGCTTAGATTCATAGAAAAATCTCTTAGTTTTGTGTCTTTTGTGTTCATTAGCTTTATAAAGGTCAAAATCTTAATTTGAAATTTTTTGGCTTCAAAACCTTAAAGTTATCATTTTTCTTATCCCTATAGGCCTAGTAACACGTTTGGTACAAAAATTTTCGGAAAACAATCGTCAAAAACGTGTCTTTTTGACTTTTGAAAAAGTGGGTTTCGAATTCGAACCGATCTAGTTTTTATTGTTCAAACCGATCTAGTTTTTTTTGTGTGTAAACTGAACTAGTTTTAGTGTGTAAACCGATCTAGAAGATTTCTGTTTGATCCGATCTAGTAACTTTTCAGTTGAAGCCGATCTAGTAATTTTTTAGTTCAAACCGATCTAAAAATTTCAGTGTAAACTGATCTAGTAGATTTCAGTTTAAACCGATCTAGTAACTTTTAAGTTGAAGCCGATCTAGTAATTTTATAGTTCAAACCGATCTAAGAGTTTCAAGTGATAACCGATCTAGTTGTTTGTCTTTGTGAACTAATCTAGTTTACTCAGTTGAAACCGGTATAAATAATAAACCACTTAGGGTTTCTCCCATTAATAACTCTAGCCACTACACACACACTCCTCCCTCACCTCCCTTTTTCCGGCGCCAACTCCGGCCAACCTGACGTCGGCCACCACCACCTCTACCGGTCCATGCACACCACCTCTATCTCCACCAGCCGACGACACGCCCCACCACACCACCTCCAAAGCCGCCACCATAACCACGGCACAACAGCCGCCACCTAAACCACCTTACCACCATTATCACTTCACCCCTCATATCCCCAAGTTGGATGGTTACATCTCTTGTAAAAGTTAATAACTAATTAAGGGTTGTTTGATTGGAGTTATTTGTTGTGTGTGGGTTGTTTTGTTTGCAACCAACACACCACAAAGTGTTGTTCGATTTGGTTAAAGACACCACAGTCGCAACCCAATCAAGTGTCGGTACTTTGTGGTGTCTTGTTCTTTTTTTCTTCTCTGCGGTTGATCTCGGAGCCTTGTTATTCTTGTTTATTCTTTTGGTTCTTTAGATTTGACTAGTATACACACGCCCAAATAGGTTTTTTGTTTCTGCGTTTTGCAGCCCAACGGGCGTTTGGATCTGAGTTTAACAGCCCATAAGGGTGTGTTTGTTCTGTGTTTAAAACAGCCCTAAGAGTCCTTAGGATCATGTGTTAACATCCCTAAAGGGCGTTTGGTTTGATGTTTAACAGCCCCGAAGGGTGCGTTTGGTTTTGTCTTTTTCGTCTAGCCAAACAACCCACTAAGTGGTGTTGATTTTGGTTTTATTTTGACCCGCGACCCGACGAAGTTTCTAAGGGTGAGTTTGATTTGTTTATGTTTTAACCACGCAAGGATGCGTTTAGTTTACTTATTTTTGTTTCATATTCGTCATCATTTAGTTATATATTTGAACACGCGGATATTTGCAACATTGATTGATTAAGAGAAAACATTGAATTTTGTAGAAAAAAAAAAAAATAGGGAAACGACGATAAAGGTAATAGTATGTTGAAAATTTATAAATCTCTATACTTAGTAATTTTCACAAGAAATTCTATTATCTTTGAAACCCGATAAAAGAACGAAGATATAAAGTCTTAAGATTTATTAAATTGTAATTATATAATAACCCGATAAATAAACAAAAACTTTACTTTTACAAATGGGTTAACTATTTTAGCTAAAACCGTCAAGGAAACAAAATACTAAATTATAAAATATTATTTTATAATTCCCGACTAATAGACAAAATAATAACTTTTGTAAAAACTTTAAAAATGTCATTTATCTAATTCGAAACTTTAAAACGTGTGTTTACTTTTATGCAAGAACTCTTTATTAATTTATTTGGTGATTTCCGAACACGTGTCGAATTATGTTGTTTTAATGATTTTTCTCACGTCTCTTATATAATACTTTTCTTATATAAAATACATGCCACGTATTATATACACTTCGAATTATTCTTTTGGTTGTTTAACTTTGTTATATAATTCATGCTATGAATTATATACTTGTTCATTTTTCATATGTAATATATATTAGGTATATATAGTACATACTTTAATTTGTTCTTCGACTTATTTTATTCATTGTAATGTATAATACTCGCCACGTATTATATATTTTTCTTGTCTTTCATATGTAATATATACGGAATATATTACATACTTTGCTTTTACCTTTCGATTTATTTTATTTAACCAACCACCAAACTATTACAACTTAAAATCTAAATCTTTTATCAACGTGTCGCGTTGATGTAACTCATCCATCGGGGAACCCAAATACATCATTCTAAACTGGTAGGTCATAACCGTTAAGATAAACCGCAACTTCTTGGTTTGATGCGTCCCGGTTTTCTGTTGGACTGTGCTTAATATTGCATTTCTGCCATGTTTTACAACATCGAGGTGAGTTTTATAGCCTCTTCTTTTACTTGTTTTTAGATTTACTTTACAAATCTCGGGGAGAATAAATGCTCGTTACAACTTGTTAACACCCTTCAATTACAATCTCTTTTATATACTACTTGAATGCATACTTGATTTCGTAACTTGGTAACATACTCCAATATACCAAAACTGTTGACATACTCTTTACCAACATGTTTACATACGTGTTTTCACAACGCATTTACAAACTCGTTTACACACTCATTTACAGAATAAGTCAATGCTTGGGTGTGCAGATAGGGCGCCTACTATGGGTACATGTCAAATAAGTCAATGCTCGGGTGCGCCAAGTAGGGCACCTATTATGAGTACATGTCAAATAAGTCAATGCTTGGGTGTGCCAGGTAGGGCACCTATTATGAGTACATGTTGAATAAGTCAATGCTCGGGTATGCCAGGTAGGGTACCTAGTATGAGGACCATAGTCAAAGTACGTCAATGCTCGAGTGTGCCAGATAGGGAACCTGGTATGAGCACATAGAGGTGAACAAAAAAACCGGAACCGGTTTGAAATCGAAAAACCAAACCGGTCAACACCGGGTTTGACCAAACCGGTTTAGGGTTTTCGAGCTTCCACCGGTTTGTATACCGGGTTTGAAAAACCGGTTTCCAAAAACCGGTTTCAACCCGAACCGTTTTTTTTTGAATTTAGCTTTTTTATTGTGAGAGGTCCCGTGAAGGAGAGTTTTCGATAGAGATGGGGGGGGGGGGCGGTCAACGACTTAACTTCGGCAAGAAAAATATTTTTCGTCACAAATTTATTGCGGCAACAAATTTTCTGTGGCTGATTTGGCTAAAATTTCGCATGTTTACTCAAAAACGACCCAAACAGCGTTTTTCTGTTTTATAAGTACGTTTTTGGGTAAAAGGAAGTATACATCATTTCTTCTCATGTCCTCATACTCTTTTTGACGAATCTTGTACCAATGCTTATCTCTATCTTGTACCCATGCTTATCTTTATGGCAATTTTTTTGGATCTTGTCCCCCCACATGCTTATCTTTATGGCATTTTTTTTATCTTGTCCCCCCACATGCTTATCTTTATGGCATTTTTTTTATCTTGTCCACCTACATACTTATCTTCACAGTCTTTGTGCTATTTTATTTCATTATAAATAGAGAGGTTGTGTTTCAATGTTAATCACAACTCAAAAATCACAATCCTAAGCAAAAAAAAACTCTCCAAAGCAAAACCAAATTTCTTTCAATGGCAAGTGAATCCGCATCCGCCTCAGCTACCACCGGTGTTGGTTCAACAAGTGCACCGACAATTCGTGAAATCATATCAACCAATCGAAACCCTCAGATTTGGAAAGACTTCAACCTTTGCATAATGACCGACAACTCGCAAAAAGCTCAATGCAAGCATTGCTTTCATTTCTTATTATTCGGTCGGTTTACCAACACGGAGTAGAGGCGATCACGTTGAGGAATCATATAAAGCATACCGCTATGTGAAGCAAAGAAGCACCAGAAGAACCATAATTACGGAAGCGGTGTCAAAACGGCTATGGCTCGAGAGTGAAGAAGTGTTTTCATGTACGAACCGGATTATCTTCGTGAACAAATTCGTAGGTTTGGTGATTCAACGAGCGCTTAACCGTTCAAACAGACCACATTGAACCATGAGCAAACAATGATGGAGTTCCATAAACACTATGCAACCAAGATACACTCATGTAAGTCGCTCTACTCTCAAACGTGATGCAATGAAACTATGGTTGGCGGCTAAACAAGAAATAATTGATAGTTTTGGTAACATAAATGCTTGTGTCAACCTAACAACGGATGTATGGTCCGCTCCTCATATGGTTGCCCGGTTCTTACATGTGTGTTACTGCACATTGATTGAACCGGTACTTGGCAAATGAGAAGCGGACATTTCATTCGAATAGTTACGCTTCCTTACACGGGTTGAGCCTTGTTTAAAATGTTGACAAAAGGTCCATACCATTTTTAACTTTGAAAAGATAAAGTTATGTCAATTACATTGGATAAATGCTAGCAACAACAACATCCGCCATCGAATAAACTAAAAATTAAAAGACGAGCACTATTGGGGGGGGTAGAAAAAATTTTATCATAGTTCGTTGTGTTGCAAAACACATCATTAACTTGGTTGCCAAGCTGTTTAGAGTCCCCCGCGATTGATGCAATAAGAGAGTCTTTTAAGACAATGTTAAAAGATATTTTCAAATCAAGGCAAGAACCGAAAACGCTATATTAACATCCTGTAAAGAATGGCAGAGAAACCGTTGTTACGACCAAAATGGAACGTTCCAACCGAATGGAACAACCACTTAACATAATTACCAATGGTTTTAAACAACAAATAATTGGCCGTATTTTCATGACGTTTTGGCCAATAAGAATAGGTGTAATCATTTTCCGGCTGAAAATTGGGTTATTATTCAATCTTTAACCCAATTACTTGAAGTGTTTAACACTGCCACAGAAATTTTATCGGGGTATACACCTCAACATCTCCATTGGGACTTACTTCAAAACAAAGATTTCTTCCATGAGTAGGTATTAGCGAATATAATACATGATAATTCCCGACTAATAGACAAAATGATAACTTTTGTAAAAACTTTAAAAATGTCATTTATCTAATTCGAAACTTTAAAACGTGTGTTTACTTTTATGCAAGAACTCTTTATAAATTTATTTGGTGATTTCCGAACACGTGTCGAATTATATTGTTTTAATTATTTTTCTCACGTCTCTTATATAATACTTTTTTTATATAAAATACATGCCGCGTATTATATACACTTCGAATTATTCTTTTGGTTGATTAACTTTGTTATATAATTCATGCTATGAATTATATACTTGTTTATTTTTCATATGTAATATATATTAGGTATATATAGTACATACTTTAACTTGTTCTTCGACTTCTTTTATTCATTGTAATGTATAATACTCGCCACATATTATATATTTTTCTTGTCTTTCATATGTAATATATACGGAATATATTACATACTTTGCTTTTACCTTCCGATTTATTTTATTTTACCAACCACCAAACTATTACAACTTAAAACCTAAATCTTTTATCAACGTGTCGTGTTGATGTAACTCATCCATCGGGGAACCCAAATACATCATTCTAAACTGGTGGGTCATAACCGTTAAGATAAACCGCAACTTCTTGGTTGAGCCGTCTCGGTTTCCGTTTGTGCTGTGTTTAATATTTGTATTTCTGCCATTGTTTTACAACACCGAGGTGAGTTTATAACCTCTCTTTTACTTGTTTTAGATTTAATTTACAAATCTTGAGGGAGAATAAATGCTCGTTACAACTTGTTAACACCTTCAATTACAATCTCTTTTATATACTTGAATGCATACTTGATTTTGTAACTTGGTTACATACTCATATACCAAACTGTTTACATACTCTTTACCAACATGTTTACATACGTGTTTTCACAACGCATTTACAAACTCGTTTACACACTCATTTACAAAATAAGTCAATGCTCGGGTATGCAGGTAGGGCGCCTATTATGGGTACATGTCGAATAAGTCAATGCTCGGGTGTGCCAGGTAGGGCACCTATTATGAGTACATGTCGAATAAGTCAATGCTTGGGTGTGCCAGGTAGGGCACCTATTATGAGTACATGTCGAATAAGTCAATGCTCGAGTATGCCAGGTAGGGCACCTAGTATGAGTACATGTCAAATAAGTCAATGCTCAGGTGTGCCAGATAGGGCACCCGGTATGAGCACATGTCCATCATTTTTGTTATGAACTTAGAGTAATCGTAATCACTCCTTATGTTGCATACTAGGCAATACATACTTGAAATATTTCGTGATATTGTGCTCATTACCGTTATCATACACGCTTTACAAAACTTTAGTTTCGACATTCATACACACACTTTTGGTGACTATTAAAATGATTGAAATGGTCATATACTCTTTACAAATCTTTGATACAACATTTATACTTATAAAAACCTATGAACTCACCAACTTTATGTTGACACTTTTAAGCATATTTTTCTTAGGTGAATTAGATGCTTGGCATAACTGATGTGCATTGGAGTCCAAACTTTACCAGATTTCTTTTCAAACAATACATTTAGAGGTCGTTCTCTCACATCTTGTGCAAAGGTACTCATGAAGTAATGCTCCCAGACAATATTCCGCTGCGACCTATTTGGGGGTGTTACATTCAGTGCCTCAGACACCTTTTTAGGTTCTATCTCAGAAAGAAAGTCAGCAAATAGACATTCACTAGCTGAGGCAGTTGTAAGCTTGGCAGCCATGCTTCTTGTAAGCATGCCTTTACCAGGATCACCAATGATATTCACAAGTTCAATGTGTTGGTCTCTTGACCATCTATCCTGAGGAACAAGATGAGAACTTGTAGAGGCTTTGTTTGAGATGTGAGACTGAGTGACATCAGGGACTAAAGATTCAGTAATGGATCCTAAGACTTCAGTATTGTTCCCTGATGGTACATCAGTGGGTTGAGTGATTATTTGATCATTCTGAACATTTTGTTCATGAGTCCCTTCAGTGTTGATTAGATCAGGAGGACCTTCAGTATCCTCAGTGTAAGGTATATCAGGCTCATTTGGAGCAATCACTTCAGGGACTTGGTTATCTTGAGTAAGTTCAGAGAGTGAACGACCATAAGGAATAACATAGTATGAGATATCAGAGTCTATTTGGTATTGTCTAGATGGGTCATCCTCATGAACAAATTCATCAGGGGGATATCTAGATGAATCATCAATACCAATCTCATCCTCTGATGTATGTGTAAACTTGATGGCTTCTATACTTTCATTAAATGTCACGTGATAAGTCTCCCTAATATGTTGTCTTCTTGTGTTAAAGACTCTGAAGGCTTTTGAGACAAAAAAGTATCCTAAGAAGTATCCATCATCAGCCTTAGCATCAAATTTGCCTAGATGATTCTCGTGATTGTGAATAAACACAGGTCATCCAAACACATAAAAATAGCTGATATTAGGGATTCTTTCTCTGAATATCTCATAGGGAGTCTTAGTCTTTTTACAATGATTGATCTGTTCTGAGTATAACAGGCTATTCTAATCTTTAGTCCAGAAGTGCTTAGAGAGTACTGAGCCATTCAGAATTGTTCTAGCAGCCTCAATGAGAGTTTTGTTCTTCCTTTCAGCTACACCATATTCTTCATGTGTATAGGGAGAAGAAAAGTTCTAAGAAATTTCTTTCTCATCACAAAAACTCTCAAGTTTATGATTTCTAAACTCAGTCCCATTATCAGTTTTGATTTGTTTGACTTTTACATCATTTTGGTTTTCTACCATCCTGATGAAAGACATAATTATTTCAGGTGCTTGACTCTTCTTCCTGAGAAAGTGAACCCATGTGTATCTTGAGTACTCATCAACAATGACTAGGGTATATTTCTCATGATTTATGAACATTGGACTTACTGGTCCAAACAAATCCATATGAAGAAGATGCAAACACTTCCTGATAGAGAAGTTTTGTTTAGTTTTGAATGAAGCTCTATGGTGCTTTCCCTTTTCACATGTTGTGCAAGGTTTATCCTTTGAATAAACTAGGGAAGGAAGACCAAGAACTTTGTTTTGTTTGGTAAGTTTATTAATGTTCTTAAAATTAAGATGTGATAGTCTTTTATTCCATAGCCAGTTTATACTTTCTGAGGCTTTGGCAAAGAAGCAGGCTCCATTTGGAGACAGTGATGACATGTCAAGGACATAAACATCATTTCTTCTAGGTGCTATTAGGACAATTTCTTTGTTAGCATTGAATATTGTTCCTTGCTTATCATCAAATTGTACAATATACTTAGCATCACAGAGTTGACTAATGCTAATTAAATTGTACTTAAGACCATTTACAAAGGCTACTTTTGTGAAAACTATACCCCCACAGTTTATTGAACCATATCCCTCAGTAATACAAGATGAGTTATCACCAAACACTACCTTAGGACCTGGTTGCTCTACATATTTGTGCAGATAACTCTTGACACCAGTCATACTCCTAGAGCATCTACTGTCTAGGTAGCAGATGGGCTCCCTGATGTGTCTCTACACAAATAGTAAACTTAGGTTAGTTTCTTTTGTGAACCTACTTTTTGGTGGGCTCCCTAGCCTTTGTAGCCTAAATTTTCTCACCTCTTTTGAAGTGATCAAAGTCATTGTGGTCAGTGGTAGAGTGTATAATGCTTCCACATGTATTGCACTTTACATTAATTAAATATTCACTAGACTGAGAGGACTCAGCTAGCATTCCTCCTCTGATATGAATGACACGATTGTGTCCTGGGGTAAAGTGATCATAACTTCCACATATTCCACACTCAGATAAGTTTCTACAATCACCAGGTTTGTGATCATTAAAACCACAATGTGATCATGGTGGGAAAGGCTTTGCCTTTGCTTTCAGGATCTGCTTGGAAGAAGATGCATACTGATAAGGCCGAGCCTTATAGTTCTCACTCCTTTTAAGAGAAGCAGTATACATCTCATGATCTGAGGTCCTATGATCCTCCCTTTTGCATATCATGCAGTAGAGAATCTTATAGCAATCATCAGTTAAATGATCGGTATAGTGATAAAGTTCACACTTAAGTTGTGGTTTTTGAATAGGCTTGGGCCTGAGTGACTTTGATGAGCCAACATTCTAAACTTTGCGTTTAGAATCTTGACTCATTTTTGATGAGTCAACTGACTTAGATGACTCAGTCTGTTGAATCTATAAGTTTGATTTTTGAGTCATTTAGGTAGAATTGACCTTTTCATCAATTAACATCTGAACAAGTTTGGTTAATTCATTTATCTTTGATTCTTGTTTAGTGTTCTTGACTTTAGTGGGAACTAAAGGTGTGGTTGGCTTAGTTTCACTAATAGTGACAGTTTCTGAAACACTCTTGTCTAAAGAATCATGTGTTTCAGGCTTTGTATGTTTCATGATGCCTAAGCCTGGTCTCTCTTTTAGAGAGTAGGGTTAAAAGGTCAATGGCATTACCTTTGAGCTTGGTGAAGCTCCCTAAAGATTTTTCAGAGGAGGTAGTGGAGTAAGGGATTCAGCTTCAGAATCTTTAGATGATTCAGGGGTATAAAAAGTTTCAGTAGATTCAAGAGACTCATTGACAGCTTGACTTTCAGGGGCTAGAATTCTTCCAGTATTAAAGTTTGGAAGTTTGCTGTCATGGTTGAGTCTCTCAACCCAATCTTTGGTTTTTAGGACCATTTCTTGGTCATACCCCATGGAAGCATGAACGAAAAGATTTTCATTTTCATTCATTTTAGATAATGACTCAGTGAACAATTTGCCACCAAGAACTTTCTTCTTTTGGTGAGGAATTTGCTCACTGATACATTGACTAACTTTTTTTGAGCTAGTTAGCCATTTTTCATTGATCTTTTTCTCCTCTTTGAGTCGTTCTTAAAGAGCATGATTTAACTTTGTAAGTTTAGAGTTTTGAATTTGAAAAGTGACAACATCAAGCTTGGCTTGTTTAAAAATTAACAATTCATCTCTACACTTGTTTAATTCAAAAACCATTTTGTTATACTTGGAAAGTAAGTTTAATCGTTGCTCTTCAACAAACTTGAGATCAATGTTGATATACTTCAGGTAATTTTGCAAATCGTTATCTTCAGTCATAGAGAGAAGAGTGTTTACCTTTCTTATGGTGATGTCGATCCATTCACTATTGCGAGCATGACTCTTTCCAACAGCGAGTTCATCATCAGCTAGAGCCATCAGTACCTTGACCTGAGTGACTTCTTCATCATCAAAAACCTCTTCCTCATCCCAATAAAAGGTTTCAGCGACTAAACCTTAGTTCTTTGGTTGGAAGGTCTTTAGGTTATGAGAACTTGAGGGACTTTCCTCAAGGGGTGCAAGCTTAGCTTTCATCTTCTTGTACTCAGCCTTGTAATCTTTCTGAAACTTTGGATCAGCTTAACTACTTGAGTTTGGAGAAGACTGAATAAGTTTTGAAGTAAACTTTGGTTGAAATCCTTTAGACACTAATGAGTAATTGTTCACTGAGGATTTGTAAGAAGGTTTAGACGTTTTAGAAAAGCAATCTCTTGCAAAATGACCTTTGTTGCCACATTTGTAACATTCGGTATTTTCATTTGCTTTTTGACCTGAGAAATTGTTTCTTCTTTTTATAAAACATTTTCAATTTTCCAAAAGGGCTCTTTCATGATACTCAATATCTAAGTCTCTTAGATACTCCTCACTAGACCTTTCGTCTACTTCATCATCAGAATTTCTTGGAAATGTTGGACGACATTGTTAAAAAAGAAGGCAATAGAGATTGTAGTGCTTGAGGGAGTAATAATGAGGGCCTTTTTGGTGTCATAATACCTTCTTTAGATTAGGTTGTCCTCATAGACAAACCTCTCATAGATATCTGCAAGGTCACGAGTCTTGGTATGATTGGCATTCCTCAGTCCCTGAGAGAAGGTTAGCCATTTCTCAAGGAGGTTATTCACAAAACCAACATTGATTTCATGTTTAGAGAGGTTAACACCATCATTGGCTAGCTCATTGACCAGGGTCTTATAGCGGGTGTAGGTCTGTGAGAGACTTTCAGTAGACTTAGCCCTGAAAGTTTGATACTCAAGTTTTAGATCCATGATCCTGTTTTCCTTGGTATCTGAGGGACCTTCAAAGCTATGAACCAAGTTAGTCCATATTTCTTTGGCTGAAACACAGCCAATGACTGATTCCATTATGTCATCTGGTAGACATGACATAATGATGCTTTTAAGGCACTGGTCTTGAACAACCACCCTCTTCTCATCTAGGGTCCATTGGGACTCAGGATTAGCATCACCATCAGCCGTTTTGGCTAAAATGGACCATCCTTAATACATTTTAAGTAATAGGGTTCCATTCCTGCTAAGTAGCAAAGCATTTGCTTTTTCTACTTAATAAATTTTCCCGGCTCTAGTTTAGGAGCAATAGCAGCATAGCTACCTCCCTTTTTGTCAACTAGCTGGGGTACATCATTTACTGCAGCCATTTTAGGATCTACGTTTTAAAAACTTGAGTAAATTAGTGTTAAGTAAGTTTTACAAACCTTAGGCTCTAATACCACTTGTTGTTCCTACTTAGTTAGTGAACAATAACTACAAAATTATCATTAACTAACTCATGGCAAGCAAGTAAAGTAAACAATTTGTTGTTTGAAAAGATTTGTGTATGTAAATATAACTAGTAAGTAAAAGACACAAAAATAACTTTTCAACGTTTAACTCTTTTTATTAAGAATTATACCCCATTGTATGCGGAACTACAATGGGGATTGAATGACAATGTGTGTGTGTGATCTCCTCACTAATAACTTTTCATAAACCTAAAGTGTTATGCAAAGCTAACTACTATACTAACTACTATACTAACCAACTAAGCTTGCTCAGGGACTTAGTAGATTTGGAGGAGTAGATGTGTGTTTGTGAAAGTTACGACTTTGAATGCACAAACTTAACATCTAATCCGTTACAAGAGTTCTGTTTATACTACCTAGGTAGGGTCACACCCACATGGGTGGTAAACACTAATCCCAATTCTAATACGCTAGTACATTTGTACAGCTTTGTCTCTATTACGATTTCTATTCTAAGTATGGGAAAAATGCTCTTTCTAAGTTCAGTCCTGACACTGAACTTGTCTTATACCCTATTCAGGATAAGTTGACTTTAGGAGATAAGAACTTGGACTTATCTGCTTTCAAACTATCCCACCTATTCTTCGGTCTCTTATCTTCAGGGTCTTCTAGTTGTTGGAGATCGTATGGGGCTTAATAAGTTTATTGCCACAACTCACTGAACCTATCACCTTCTTCTTTGGCTCAGGCTTCATTAACTGAGTACCGCATCACTGAATGCTAGAGTTTTTCTTGAAGACTCAGGCTGGGCATCTTGAAGGTAACTCATTGAGCGACTATTCACTCAGTGACCTTGAATTATTAAAGGATATTTACACTTATGTTATTTTGTATTCAAATCCTAAGTGAAAGATTAGTGGGCAATGAATGGCCCAACATTACATCCGATAATCATGGCCTTCGGGTTTCCCACAACGAGACTTGTAATTTAATAGTTTATAATGTGTTTTTAAATTTAAAGATTTATTTTTTATCAATGACGAAATTTGCAAAAGTACTATTTAGTTGCAAGGATAAGGTTCGGGGAGACTCATCAAGACTTCGGTCTTGTAGATACCATTACCCTATAATACCTGACTACGTTGTAGTTTCCTTACCTTGCATACTATTTAGGAAGTCGCGAATGGTCTAGGGTTTGAATGGTTTTTAATCATTCTTTATTCTTTTCCCGTGATAAAATATAAAATCTTTAAAATTTGAAAACATTTTGAATCGTCAATTTTTTAAAGGTAACACTATTTATACATGAGATGTATAGAAAATAAGTGATACCGCAATAAATAACTTAATTGAGTAAAGTTTTTATTAAAATTTATGATACGAAGATGTATGCATGCTTTTTCGTACATATTTGCCACGTCAAATATTATACCCTTTAAATAAGTTATTGCCATCCAATTTGTAAGAACACTTGCAGTTATTTTTTTACTATGCGTGAGACGTATGTAGATTGCAATCCCATGGTGATTATACACCTTTTCATGAGACGTTAGTGTTACATAATCACAGTTCTTGATTGAACGACTTAATCGGTTTAGTGGTGAGACTTTAAACTCGAGGCATAGATAGGATAAAACATGCTTACTAGCATATTAATGTAATAAAGTAAGTCCTATAAGGTTCTAGGAATTGCACCGGAGTCAATTATTGATCGTCAATTACCTTTTGAATACATCATTGCTAGCAGATCAACTAATGTCATGGTGGTATGTCAAGTTGGATCCTAGCTTTAGAAAATTAATTGTTTATATAATTAAACATGGGTAGTTAATTTGCGATTCTATTAATAGTATTAATGCAACGATAAACCGCAAACAAGGGTTTGTTTCTTTCTTGAAGAAGTCAAACCGAGACTCCTTTCCTTGTAAGGAACATGAAGACTCATTCCTATCATCTTTCTTGCTCCGGAAAGTTATAATAGGAACGTAGGAATTGTTCTAATGTAATCAAACTCATAGCAAACTTAAATGTTAAGTAGATTACATAACTTATATTTTAATATAGATTTCATCACTCTTATTCGGTGGTGAATACTTTGAAACATATAAGACATTTGGATAACTAGAGAACATGTTCTTAAAGCTATCAAATGATAACATCTTAATGTAAGATGCGAGTTTTTGATTAGGAAATACCAATACTACCGCAAAATTGGTAAAGGCAAACTAGCATGATATATCTAGTTATTTGATATAATCAAATTAAGAAGGAAATTGCATGCCTAATTTTCAAGTTAATAAATAGCATTGATGGATAGTCCATCATCTACATAGTAGAAATTTTGAAATCTAAGTACGTTGTTACAAATTAGGATTTCAAAAGGAGTAGGAAGATAAATAGATCACTATTTGTTTTTACTAGTTATGTAACACTTACAATGTTGTCAAATCCAGTAGGAGCATTGCGATTTATTTCTGAACAAGACATTCATGTGATGTTGTCTAATTCAGTGGGAGCTAAAAGGTTTATTATCTTGATAGTAACCCAGATTATTTCTCTCTTGTCTTGAGATAATGCATAATTTTCCAACTATAGACACTCATGTTATTAAGGATAGTTGTGCACTATTTCTTATTAAACAAAGTGGTTCTATATCTACTTGTAACGCTAATATCTATGACACTATCATATTGTCCATATAAACAAACGAACGTCGTGTTGTTTGACTACATGTATGATGTTGTGCCATGCACAAGTGGGAGAAATCTTTATTGTGTGCAAAGTACAACACATGACAAGAACAATATGATTAAATGTTTCTCTTGACCGTAAGAAACAAATATTCTACTAGGACTTATTGCCCTATTTAGAATATATGTCAAGATATGAAATAAAGACTACTTCAAGTAAAATGTTTATGTGTTTTTGGAATGTCCAAAATAATAAAGTAATCTCGATTTAAAGACTACTTCAAGTAAAATGTTTATGTGTTCTTGGAATGTCCCAAATAATGAAGTAATCTTGTTTAACTTGAAATTATTATTGAAGCTAAGAGTTGGTGTTCATAATTACTTTAGTTAAAAATGTTTATGTTTATTGTAAATAAATAAACATAAAGTCCTTTAATTGTTGAAAGACTTATAACATAAAGTAAGTTATGTCTTCTAGTGATGACATAAGCAAAAAGTCCTTGAATTGTTTAAAGGAAAAATGATGTATAGTTAACATGTTATATCTCTTGAAAATATATGTACACAGAGTTCTTGAACTAGTTAAAATCATATACATTATTGCATGTAAATAGGTTTTAAATACTATATATTCAATTTGGTTTGACACAATTGATTAGTATGTAACCTAAAGAGTATTAAGTTATTAGGATTGTGATAAAGTCTCACAATTAAACTACTCATAGAATATCACATATTATGGTATGTCTATAGTGTTGAATCAAATTCTTTGGAATTATTTGTGTTAGGAACACAGAAAGTGTTGATCATTTATGAGATCTCAACGATCGTCCCTTAGGGGGAGATTGTTAGGAATTCAGTTTTTTGTGAAGTGACGATCATTATCGATCTCATGGGCCTTAGTAATAGTTAGTCAATTCAATATAATATCTAAGTAATCTAATCGGGCCGGCTTATAGAAAGTCCAAGGAAAGCCCATAGAAAGCCCGGCCCGGCCCAATTATGTAAGTATATTAACCCTCTTCTCCACACATGGAGAGGGTGTTGGTTGAATACATTTCTCACATTTCTCTCATTTCTTATGTGTGTTTTTGGTGTATTCTCCCATCCACTCTATCTCTAGCTTTCTCTCTCTAAGTTTCTAAGTGTGTGTGAAATACAAATCCTTCAATTTGATTTCGATAACTTAAATATTTTATCTCCAAAATCTGTCAAGGTTTAAAATTGAGTATGTCTTGTATATACTGAATAAAACTCCAACCTAGAAGGTTAATAAGACACCATCATGATTATCGAATGTGATGACTCACATTAAGTCTTAAGAAATTGAAGTTCTGAATTTGTTAAAAGTCTTATGAAGAATGACATTAACAAACTAAACTCAGGAACTATCAATGTATCTTGTAATGTCCCTCTATATGCTAAGTAATTATAGAAGAGTCTAAATTTACAAAAGGCAAGTGGGAGCGTTTTTAGATCTTGTAGAGATAAAAATACAAAATACATAACCTTCTTAAACACACTAGTGAATATCATACTGAGATTGTACATGTTAAACCTCATAATGATATAATACTTGTTCATAGATCCGCAAGAATACCTCAAATATTTGATTGATAAATGTTATATCAATATTGAGGAATATGAGTCATAGGATCATGGTGAACCTATTAACCATAAAGATAATCAATTTTAAAACTTGATTGATCTTTAACTTAACGGTTAGACTGTGAAGTTAATGTGAGTTTCTTCAAAAGAAAAGAAAAACTCAAGTGGTTTTGGTTCTTTGTTTTAAACTCATAAGGACAATGTTGTACACATATTTAATGCATGCATTATGATAGGATGTTAATCATACTCAAGCAATTGATTGTGATTAAATATTCTTTCTATGTGAATTAATTATATAAAGATGGTTGATTGTCATGCTAGTGTTCATATTGATGAAATATGACAATGGAATGTCAAAACTATTCCTTGAATGATTACTATTGCGAGGACAGTTCAAAGGACATTATGAATTCATTAAATCTTTATGAAGTGTACAAGCGGCAAGAATCCAAGTATGGATTATTGCAAGCATCTAGGAGAATAATCTTATGTTTATTGTTAAATAAAGATAACTCCTGAGTATTTCTAAAAGCTAGTGAGAGTATTATGTTCAGGTTTCTTTCACTTGAAAGATTTAGAAAACATACACTCTTGAAATATATGTTTATTGCTATAAACATATGCGGTATACAAATCTAACACAACATGACATACCATTTAGAAAGTCTAAATGGATACATATCTTTTGATAAGATGGAACATGATTGAAATCTTAAGTTGGACTAAAGGATTCATTATGTACATCATATTGTGTAGAGAAATAGTTGTATCATGCATAAATGCGAGATGATTTGACAACATTGGTATTTAATCGAAAGTTATTAGATAATCATTGAATTGAATATTTTAATAGAATATGTTTGGATTTGAGAAATCATTCCTAGATTATGGATTTGTCCATAGTAATGAAAAATCTAAGGATATATATTGTGACAATTTATTGTGCAATTAGGGTAAACCAATGAACTTGGAGTTCATGATGTGTCAACCATTATTAAGAGAATATTCATTGTTTACGGATTTTAAAAGCATGGGGTTGTTTGAATACACGGATGCTAAATCTAATTGAGATGACACTCAATACTAGTCATGGTATGATTGTGGACTAGTTGTACTCAACTGAGAGCATAGTTGCATTATACATTAAAGAATAAGAATACTTTACACTTTTAGAAGTTGCGAAAGATGATTGTTGTCAATAGTTGATGTCACACACCTTATGAGATATAGTGTATTAATATTGAGATATTTGTATAAACAAACAATCATCATAGATATTCAAGAACTTCATTAATTAAATTCTTGAAATAAGTATTCTCAAAATTTTGAAAGATCAAAGCTAGTTGAAATTAATGAAATCTATACCTTGTCAGCAAGTACGATCGCCGTATCTTAAGGCATGATTCGCCAACTAGAATTACCATGCATTTGATCTATTTAGTATTTGGATAAGGGATGTTAAGACAATTATATTAATGATAAAGATACGTGGTATGAAGTTATATTTAATATAAATTATGTCATATATTTGCATGTTTAATCCGTGAATAATATTTATTATTCTAAATTAGTCCATTGTCGATCAACAATATGAGAATATTGTTGAACTAAGACAAATCTGAGTGATTGGTGATATCTTGGATATTAAAGGATGTGTCCACCAAACTCACATGATCATCATAAGATGAATATCAGACTTCCCCAACTAACAAGATTATCACTTTATGGATCGGCGTCATTAAGTGAATCTTGTAAAGTGATTTAATTTACTAAATCCTTAGACTTGAGATGCAAGTAGGTCTTACATATGTGGATTATCCTTCTTGATTTAGTTCTAGTTATCCTGAATAAGGTAGCTAATAAGGATTATTTCAGAAGTGATTATGAAGCATGGTGACATGGCACTTGTAGTCAATAAAGAATTTGTTCCTTCAATAGTTGAAGTATGATGCCACTAGGCCCCTCGTAGAATTAATCAGATGTGTGTATGGTCGTACCCAAAAACTCATGTAGATATGTCTCATTAATTTTTGGTAATCTTGATTAATTACATATACGAGAAACATAATCGTTAAATAATGGAATGACTTTGATCCATATCCATTTTTAACACGGTATCGGAAACAAAGTGATTGTAAATATATAAATCATTTATCTGTGACTTTATGAAACCACACTCGGATATTTCTGGAAGCATTGGCGTGTCGCTAGACGCTTACCAATGTTATTATATTATTTGGTACATGTTCAAGTGGGAGCTGTTGGATTATATCCACGTAAAATAATATATGTCCGGAAAGTTTATTCGAGCCTACGGAGACGCACGCGTTAATACGTAAAACAATTATAAGTTAATATATTATGTGTAATATATTAATTAGTGATAAGCTATAAGGACCTAATTGTAAAAACGAAGAAAAAAAAAGTTTTAGTTTTACCTCCTAGTTGCCTTATGCCAATCGGTGGAGAGTCCCAAAGGATGTGGGATTGCCAAGTAATCTAAACCTATATAATGAATCCTTGATTCATTATTTGGCTTATCCCTAAAAACCTAAAAAACACTACGCATGGACTTGATACAATTTAGTATCAATCACATGCCTTGTTTTGTTTTCATTCGTATGCAATGTTACATATGTATGTATAGTGATATGCATATTACATGCATGGTTATCTTTTACCAATTATTTGCTAATCGGCAGATATTTGTTTTTTTGCTTATCACTACTAGTACTAGCATACATAATTGTTTGTTAAGAACGTATTGTGTGTGTCGAAGTAGAGAGATCTTGATTTAGATCTTGCGTGGTATTCCTTTTATACACACGCGTATATTTAAGACGGTGTAACGTTTATTGCTAAAAGGTACACATCTCTAATCTTGTTAATTATGAATTCTATACGTGTTTACTTTCCACTACGTACTCGTGTTTAATGGTTAAAAGTTGTAAAAACCCAACAGGTTGCACCGCTAATTGAACTTCATAGTGATAGCGGATGCACTATTGCCATGCGCATTGGTTCAACATAGTCTACAAGATACAACGCCACATGTGTTTAGGAAGACGGATTCCTGTTTGTCCACTGGTATAAAATATGCACAAAATAATAAGAAAACAGGTAACCACGAAAAAGCATGATAACGGGTCTGGCATGACGCGCCTTATCTGCATGTCGGGTTGATACATGTGGATGCAATGTGATCCAACAAAATACCCAGTTGAGCAGCGGAGCACCTAATAGGGCCAATTCCAATTAGAACGAGCCTATTTTTGTTATGTAAAATAACGAACTGAATGACTACGTTAAAAAGCTTTACTCCAATGAATAAGCTAAAAGATCAGGCATTTCATCTATCTAGTTTCCTAGGTAGCTCGGTCGTTGGGAGTTTGAACTCTGTTGTCATTAGGCAAAACGATTGTGAAATATGTTTCCCAGTGAGTTTTTTTTAGATAAATACAAAGATCTATATTTCAGTTGCATACTTCCATTATACAATTACATATACACATATAGATCCTCTTTAATCTCACTTCATTTAATCCAAGACTGCTATTGATCCTATGATCAATTAGACTCAACCAAGCTCAAGCAACAAAAAAGCCGGTAACCTGTATCGACAGCACACACAAATGCCTTTATTCAACTGTACCAATATGTACCTTCACAGGAAATTTGATTTATCTCTTTTGAGGCGGAGCAGCACCGGGATTTGTGACCATGTCGAGCATCATCTTCTCTGGCGAGTCTTCCCAATTCGAAAAAGTTTTTAAGTCGATCTACAAAAAAAAACCAGGTTGGTATATAGTATGATAAAGCAAGAGAATATAATGACTTGATAGTGTGCAAAAGTCGATATGGATCCACAAAACTGACATACCTGGTATATTTAATTCAGTTCTTGGTTCTCCAGTTTTAGTTTTTATTTTGGAATGTTTATTTGAATTTGAAACGACAGTGTTTGACATTTACATTATTTAAAAAGAAACCCTAACTTTCTTATTCGGTTTAGGGACTAGTTAGGACCAACTAAACCGAAACCAGAGTAGTTTAGATTGGTCTGGTTTCCGGTCCCTTTATTTTCCCATTTTCATGTCCAATCATATTTAAATCTGATGACACGAGGCGTGAACATTTACCTTTCGCCTTTGTTCGGTGAAAAGCTGTTCTCTCTTCTGGAATGAATTCATAAGCTGCTTTGTCTTTTCGCCTCCTAATCCCCATACTTCCACCTCCAAAACATGAGCTTCAGTAAGTAAGTACCCCTACAAGAAACCAGATACAAGAGTTATAATCAAGTGCAGGTAAAAAGGTATAAATTTCACAATATATATATGTATTAATTCAGTATATGTTTTCTGCAACAGAACAACCCGTATAAATATTTAAAATAATAGCTAAAAAGGGAGCATGCTTAACTCAAAAAGACCTAAATCAGTTTCTTCAAAATAATACGAAGTATCATTTTTGTAACTAGATTCTACAATGTTATACAAGGAAAAATTGGCATGTCGGGTTGGGCTGGGTAACAAGCGTTGGTCACACACTCACACGAGGTTGGTTTACCCACCAACACTCTCTATTTTATATTTTCCCCATTTTCTGAAATAAGTAATACATTAAATATGATCAATATACCTGTTCACTAAAATGATTATACCAATCTTTTCATAAGTCAACTAGGGAGGTTGCAAACACTTGCGAGTACACTTTTGGTGACTACCCATAGAGCTGACCTGTTTGACCTGTTTTCTTAATTAGTTTTCTTGAAAATGACCCCCTATAGTCTAAAGCTCATAATGATAATACCTCACTTTTTTTACGTGTTTCTCTTAAAAGAAGAGAAATTTTATGAACATCTTAAGCACGCCTTAAAAAAATATAGATCTCATATAATCCATCTCAATGCAGAACAGGAACAAAATATAGTACATTTTGGTGGTAATATGATTGGGTTGGTTGGGTAACATGTCATAGTTCTAAAGAAAAGGCTAGTGCCGTTCAAAACTGTGGGTTAGGTTCGGCTGCAACTAGCCAATACTTTTTGTCGATTTCTTTTTTCATTTATTTAATTTTGTATAGATGTGGTATTGAATATGATTACCAGTACTATAAAGTAGTAATAGATATCTTCTTTTTTTAATAAAACAATTTAGGAGGTTGTGAACTTTTAAATAGACATAAGGTCTTGACCCGTTTCATTTATGGCTAGTTTTTTTCTTTTTCACTTTACACCATTGCCGTTGGAGATAAATCGACCCATCCTTACATATAAATGAGTCGAAAGTGCTGTCTGTAACATATATTTTTCCATTGAAAATGGATGTCGATCACAGTAAATAACTCATTATGATAAAAGATAGACAACAATACTAGTTTGTGCATCAAGAATGTACCTGATTTGGAAAAAGGGGACCAGGTTGGTAAGTTTTGTCATACGCATGATGACGCACAGTAATCCTGGAGAAATCTTCGTCTATAAATACTCTCTCGTTCCCCATGGATCCCCCAAATGCAAGTCCCACCGGCTTTGGCTTCGCCTCATAACCAGGTGCATGCAGGTGACTGTACATAAAATTCTTCTCTTTACCTGCATATAAACAACATTTCTCACTCCTTGACACCATTTAACAAGGGTTGTAATTATATATTAACACGTCAAATGTAGAGCCAGCTAAACAAAACAAGTCAAAATTTGCCCAAGCTGAACTTGATCGTACTATATAAAAACAATAGACAGTGCTTCAAATTTATGCACCTGAAGATGTAAAATGATCAAAAACAGGACTTATGGCATACAGACTTCCAGAAGTTCCATAAAATGTGTCCTTGTTCTCATAACCCTGGTGAGTAAGTGCACCAATTATCCAACTATGATCTTCTGAAGTAGCAGAAACAAGGAAAATAATTGGACCATTATATCCTTCAACATTCGACCAAAGCCTGTTCAAACCTTTCCCATGAAGAGCCGACCTACATGATTTTTCAGTAATCAGAGGTTAACAGAACATAAATTAACTTCATGCATTTATGAAAATGATTATTATCTAATCCTATGCTGGTCATGAAACATCACATTGTTACAACGTGAAGTGATTAATTTTTTTTTTTTTTTGGTATACCTGGGTTTCCGACTCGACATTGCGAGCCGACTAATCCCAGGGCGACTACCCTTTTGGATAAGCCCGGAGTCGGCGCAGGTGAACCTCCGTGGCCAATGGGGGATTAATTTTCTCCCAAGGTTCGAACCCAAGACCTCTAGGCACTTTCGTCCTAAGAGGCTAAGCCCTTACCGCTGGGTCACCCCCATTGGTTAAACAGAACATAAAATTGAAGTGATTAATTTTAAAGCCCTATTTGTGTCAATTTCTATACATAAGCAGACTTCAACTTTAGACATGTATTTTTTATTTCTCTGAGATTGGGAGAGACTGCTGGACAATATGACTTTACAGTTGTGAGTAAAATGGTCAAATGGTCAAATGATGCCCTTTTTCCATGCCAATATCGTAAAAGTTCATCGTCATGACAAAGCTTGTATGCTTTTGCAGTTCTGAGTTAAATGGTCAAAATGGTACCCTTTTTCCATGCCACTATCGTAAAAATTTACTGTCATAACAAAGCTTGTAGGGTGGGCATGTAGAACAAGAATAATAAAAACAACAAACGGTGAATATCAAACACAACATAACTTAAAGCACTGAATGGGCGTGGGGATCTAGGATATGAAATCTAGAAAGCTCAAAAAGTTAAGTTTTACTGAATGTAGGCAATAACATATAGCATATAGGGGTGTCTGGATGCGCATTTGAGAAGTAATCATTGTATTTTTACAGCCTGAGTGAGATATTAACCACTAATAGCCTTAAAGTAAGGGATAGTTGGGTAAATTTACATATATCTTGATAATGGATCCTTTTTTAGTAACTCCTTGTCTGATTATCCAAATATGATCATTTTGACCTATCAGAACCATAATCACTTCAGTGAAACAATTGAAACTGATTATTGCGCCTCTAAATCAACATAATCAGTGTAAACGCACACCTAAACACCCCTTACTATTGTTTAGAGATATTTCAAAATAACATTTTTGGCTCAACTAACTTGATTAAACAAAACATAGTCCAGCTCAAATACTGTGTAGTCAACTTCAAACTTATTTAAAAAACAAACAAACCTGTATAGTATGTTTTCTTTAACTTCATCAGCATCAGGTTCAAAGCATGTTTTTAGAATTTCATCACGCATAGTACTCCTAAGGGTAAGGGAAATGGACCAGGCCCTGCTAGGTGTCAGAAGATAGGTGCTGGATTGCGATATTATGGGACTATCATTGGTAGATGACGATGTTGGTTCCATTTTGTCCTGCGATCAAGAATAATTCCACTTAGCCCCGACTAATGATCAATTTACCAAATATGATTACAAATATGTACCGTAAGACTGGAGATCAGTTACATAAAAAAATGCAAATACATGTTTATACATATAATTGCGTAATCTTCACGAAAGCTACGGAAAATCAGTAATATCCATTATAACTAAAGCCAGCTTCTTCATGAACAATACGCACAAGAGCCGTTCAACAAAACACGGACACATTTATTGCTTCTTATGGAAATAACAGGAACAAACGTGCACTTGTGTTTTTAGTATTTGAACTACTAACCTGCCTAACACATACTGAGCCTTGATTCTTAGATAATAATTGAACAAATTACTTGAAGCCAAAAGGCTAAAATAAATTAAATTTAAAAAAAAATCACAAGAACCAATAGAATGTGTTTAAGTAAGTCCTTCATTGGTTGTTAATTCTATTTCCACTATTTGACTGGAATATTTACAAGCTAGCACATATTCGGTTGCTCGCTGCTTGTATAAAAAGTCGCTTTGGTGATTCACTATATTGAAGGAAAGAAACTATTTCAACAACTTACAATCATGGAAAAGCATTTACAGGAAGTTTTAATATGTCTTATTTTTACGGAATCACCAAATAAGTTACTGCTAGAAGTAGCTAATAACGATCTTGGTAATAGAAGTTAACTTTAATCCCAAATGACAACATACAATGATGTACCTGTTGAGATGCAGCGATAGAAAGTCTTGAATGAATGAACTGCACTAAGCAATCAGGAAGGTTAGGCACCGTTTTCAATACCCACCCATGAAGCTTCCCAATAGGAAGCTGTATATCAGACCGTACAAGACTATCATCCCACATATTTAATTCAGCGCCACCTTCACCACACGACGAAACAGCCGACAATACTAGATTGTTAATATCCGGCAGACCAAAATTTTCATTCCCTTTGGATAACTTTGTATTTGTAGAATTCCAAGACATAACCCAACACATCCAAATAAGCGTTAGCAAATCACCTGGCACTAGATACCCGTTTATCTTATAGTCATCCTCAGTAGACTCAAGTTGTAAACCTGTTGTGGCTCCTGATTTCACCACTGCCATTTGAAATAGTTTTAGCAGATTATTTAATGAAGTCGATGTCGGCATCCTCCCGCAGCATTTTGTGTAGCCATTTAAGAATGAAATCCAATTCAGACCGTCTTTTTCTGGTATGAAAAACTGATCGACTATTGAACGGCCTACGTGATTTAGTAATGCCGGGAATATTTCTGGTTTGAAGGGTGCGTCACAGCTTTGGTAATCAATGGATAGTTCAAAGCATTCCTGGAAACAATAATAATGACATCATTAGATTTGCATCAACATACATGCTAAAAATTACTACTCATTTTCTAAGAACAGAGAAGAAATGATATAATTTAAGTCGCATGCTAATTTCTTGTTCATACATAAAAAAGACAATTTTGAATTATTAATTGTGTCATCACAGGCTACAAACGATTGGCCATAAGGTCTACAAGAAGGTTATTATGATACATAAACAACCCTGATTTACATACTTAGGGGTGGCCCAGTGGTGAAAGGCTTGTGACTATCATCACTAAAATGTGATAGGTCTCAAGTTCAATTTAATTTCGCTTGGTGCAAACAACCCTGATGTGACCACGCCAACCTTCTAAAAAACGGGAGGGCTTTACCCAGTTCGTCTCTGATTGGAGGTGGGTTCAAACCCCGTGAATTTGTCGGCCAAAAGGTCGGAAACCATAGTTACCGAAAAAAAAGAGCAACAAACAGATGAAGTACTATTTTACTTGAAGTAGTTTGATATATTGATATGATCTAACTGGGTTTTGGTCATAAAACATCAACAAACTTTTCTAAATGTAGCGATTTGGTACGTGAACAAAAAAGTGTTCCACTTTATGTAACAAACTTTCATGTTTTGTTCTAATATGCATGCAGGAACTTGTTTTACCGAAAATTTAATGTTAATGACATGTCATGGGTATTTCAGTCTTTTAGTTCACGCCGTACATTTGTAAAAGTTCATTGCTATTTTATGACCAAAACCCGTTATTAAAAATGCCACGTAGGTTTTTTTGCCGGTTTAACTAGGCTTTAATATCCTGTGAACATTGGTGCCTATTAGAACAAAACATGAAAGTATGTTACATAAAGTGGAACACTTTTTTGTTCACGTGTCTAATCGCTACATTCGGACAAGATCGTCGCTATTTTATGACCAAATCCCGATCTAATTCATGGTAAATGGTCCATAACGAAAAGATGTTACAGAGGGTACATTAAAAGATTGTTGATGTGAATTGTTAAACACTTGTAACGGTAACTGATTGAAGCAAAGGATAACAAAAGTGCCCCTAATTAGTAATTCTCAGACACTCAGTCAGTTGTGTGAGGAGTGTTTTAATAGGTGGAAAATAAAAGTTAGTCGTTTATTAATCACATCATCTGGTTTTGAAGCTGAGAGATAATTTATAAAAAAAAAAGTAGGTACCTGTAAAGAAGTGATGGGAATGGATTGAGTTTGAGTCTGATCTGAGAGGAGGAGATTTGAGAATGCGTTTTTGAGAAGAGTAAGAGCTCCTGTTGAGGCAACCAATGATTCAGCTTCTCGTTGTTCAGCTGATACTTGCTCCGTCGACGATGATGCACCCATTTTTGTTTCCCAAAATCAATTTCTATGAATTTTTTTAATATTAAAGGGAATAATGGGTTTTAAACGACAAGTGTCGCTGGAGGGGGTTTATTTGATTTCATTGAATGAATGATAATTCTCAACATCATAGGTGGTGGGGTGGCGATGCCGACATGACAAAACACCCTTTCGCGATGTCGTAAGGCCAGCCAATTCTCTTTCTTTCTCTTTTTTTAGTTTAACAAGCAAAAGAACCCGCGCGTTGGGGCGGGGCTAATTTTTTCACAAAAAAATTTTTTTTACGTTTCGGATTTTTTTTTGGCCGATTAATTTTTTCCCGAATATTTTCTTTTTTTGGCACGGTTCGATATCTTTTTTTTTGGGCCCGATGAATGTAAAAAAGTTGTGGACAATAAAAACTTGACGGATTTTTTTTTATAAATTTTTTTACGGAAATTTTTGTATAAGAAAATCGTAAATAGTTAAAAGTTGAGGGTCTGTTTTGTTTTTTTTTTTACTTCGGGCCAGATTTTATGCTAATTTTAGGCTAGTTTTTTGGGCTAGTTTTATGAAGCAAAAGAACCCGCGCGTTGCGGCGGGGCTTATTTTTTCCGGAATAATTTTTTTTTATGTTTCAGACTTTTTTTGGGCCGATGCGTTTTGCTGGGGCTAAATTTTTCCTGAATATTTTCTTTTTTCGGCACCGTTATACTTGGTCGTATGTGCTAGTGTGTATTTGGTGTTTTATGCCATCTAATTATTGTAACAAAGTGGTGTATCAAAATTTGTGCTCTATGCACTTTTATAGCAACTTATAGCTTTGGCCTAGTAGAAGTCAGATGTTTGTTACATAGTACGATATTAACATCAGTAGTTAAGTTGTCTTAAACAAAAGGTTATTTATTTGTCCCTAGGTTTCTTGCCTTGGTTTCTTTTGAGCAGCTTCGGTGTCTGGGAATAGTTCCCTTTTGGCTGTCTTCTTTGTTGCTTCTGAAGTGGTATGGAAGCCTTTGTCAGAGTCTTTTGTTGGTACACATGGCTCGGTTTCACTCGTTGTTGGTGTGGTAGTAGAGGATGCTTGTTCCAGAATTTCTTGTGAAGGAGATGCTGCAGAGTCAGGCGTCGGTAAACTTATCAGTGTTTGGGGAGATGGTTTGAAGGCCGCGTCAAGGCTGAAGTTGGGTTGTCCAGGTTTGGCTCATTTGCCAAAGCAGTATTGGAAAATGTATCTTTTATTTTCAAATTCCTTGAGTGCATCTGGTAAGCAACGGTTATCTTTATTCTCAACAGCGTTTACCAGTTCACTGCATTCTGGGACGAAGCTGTGAGCTTCTGGACTAAAGCAGGTGATAGTTGTCGTGCCGGTGCCATCGTCGATGATGATTCGAAAACAATACCTGTCATATGCAATTTGTTTGGGTTGTTAGAAAATTATTGTTTTTCTAGTTACTTTAGTTCAAAAGTTTAGGTTCGTACCCGTAATTTAGCGTTGGTTGCGGCCCATGGTCTGAACAATGTGGTTCTGAGGATCTTTCGAATATTTTCTTATTGCATGCAATGCATTTCCTGTAGTACCATCCTGCTGGAGCACTAATTTTGGTAATGGTTGCTTCCGTGGTAAACCTTACTCGTTGTTAGGTTTACTTTGTGTATTAGAACCTGGATTTTTTTTAAAGTTTTTGGTTTTTATGTGCCTATGGTACATATTTTGCAATACCTGGTAGTGTTGTGGATTTACATTTAGGAGTGCTGCTATGGAATAGCGGTTTCTCATTTTTTTTTTTTCTTCATCCGTGCGGCATGGTTGTTGGTGTATCTCGGGTGATTCAGTCGGGTTGATGAACTGTGCATATCTGTTTTGCAGTTGGAATTTTAGCTACATTTTGTTATATTGATGGCCTAGTAATGGTATTA